>SJYO01016970.1:19581326-19638006 GCA_006410555.1 Capra ibex | reverse complement strand
AACGGAAAGAAACCCTAACCTTACTTTTGACTGGAAAAGATCAGGACACCGGTGACGACTCAAAAGATTTAAACGACCGTATAACTCACGTCGTAAAAGTGTCGTAGTAGAAAGTCCTAAACTTTATCGAGTTGACCTTACGGTAGTGGAACTGGTCGAAAAAAGTATCATTACGAAAGATTCCGTGTGAACTGAAGCGTAAGGTCCTACAGACCGAGATCCACTTGAAGGATAATTTGAAGTTAAGTTATTAAAAATTGTAATTACTCTTAAGAGTGAACTTAGATAATACTGTAAACTAAAAATATTAAGAACATATATAATCAACAGTAAGAGGAATGAACAATAACAAGCCAACGATTCAATGCAGACTGAGAAACGTTGGGGTACCTGACATTGCACGGTTCGAAGAATAAAAATTTTTTACAAATGAATAAACACATGAAAGAGTGAATAAGTCGTACTGGAATACCTAAGACCAAAATAGTCAACAAAGATCAGATGGGACAATAAGTAAAACTTTGTGTTTGATAGGATATAAACCGGTCACTTCGGAGAAAGTTGAACCAAACAAACAAGAAAATTGACCAGAGTTAGTCAAAAAATCGTGAAAGAACTACAAACCGTGTTTACCAACTCTAAACAGAACCAAAAGGACGGGTTTATGAACCAAGAAAATCACCTCACACCACAAAACTTTAGTCATAGACCTCCTTTTCCATAAGAATCGACACGCTCCTCGTGTCTTATTATCTTCCGATGACTGGTCTCTGACGACACTAATAGACCCACTTTCTAGTGTTACCGGACCTAGGTTACACTACCCTTACATCTCTATCTCTACTTCCTTGTACATAAAAAATGTATTAACCTATATACTGATCTATACTTTTAACGACTATAAACCTGTAAACATATAACTCTAATAATCTATGACTCACTCTTTTTTCCCTAAGTTCTATTGGAGTCCGATGACCTTGGGTGTCAACCACTCTGACACATATAACAAGTGGAAACTGCAACGGGTACCTGAGTGTACGACTACAAAGATGTGACCGTCGACCCACAACACACGACGGAAAAGCTACTGACACATCCACACTGGTTTGGATGTAGACGTAGACACCCCAGAACGAATATCCAACGGCACCTTTGGAGGGTCCCCTGTCGACGGACTACCGAAAATGCTTATCTTCGGAGATCTTAGTTGACGGACTTCCATGAACCGTCTCTCAGTCGACCACGGTTTATCATGATCCTCGAAATCAGAACGGAAATCTTTATCTCTTAATTATTTCCCTCATAAGAATCTCAAAGAACTCCACATTTCCACTATTTTCAAACTTTAAACTACTTATGTAAAAAAAACATTTATTTATCCTTGACCAGAAGGATGAGATTTATACATTAAGTCTTGTCCTTGTGTTCCTAATCCCTTTCGTCATTCCTCTATAAATATACTAAATATCTATAAATAGGAGTAAAGTATGAAAATTCTTAATTTTAAACTAACCATAGAAAATTCTTGTAAATAAAACAGAGTAGACAAAATCGAACGTCTATTTATTTTTTATTAGAAACTTTAGATATTAGTTTTGTGGTATTATGAGGTTTTGAAGAGAAAACTACAAAATACAGATCTAGGTAATACACAATAAAACTGAAAATATTTTCATTCTAGTAGGCACACATCTTCAAGTCTCTCTCAAAGGAACTCCCTTCTTTAGTAAACCATACAAACCCTTTTACTTGCTACCAAGTGGCTTCACTCGGACGTCGAGAAGTTTGTTGACTACAAAAAAAACTTAGGTCCAAAGAAATAAACCCCCCGTGACTTCGGAACAGAAAGGGAAAGACTTACAGGCCAAAGAACTAAGACATAGAGTTTCGTCAGAAAAGGAAGTAGGAGTTAGAGACGTTTCAGGACTTCAGGATCTCCGTTCAAACTTGGACAGTGAACCTACAAGACAGAGACCCAATGACTAGAAGTGAATCGTACGTCAAAATCCCAGACTTTAACAGGAGAACACTTCCATGAACCCTCGTTTACCATACGAGTCAATATCAGATACTTTTAGAAAGACATTTGAATCCACAAATCATTCGGTTCAAGACGACGGTCTACAATACCCAACTCGTGATCGAAGTAGCAGAAGAATTAACCGAAGTCTGTTCAGTGATATCTGAAGACAAAAGAGTTGTTACTGAACTCCTCTTACTACCGAAATTAAGTAGGTTCATAAAACTCTGAAATTCCTTTAGTGGGCGTTTTCTTGAACCATATATCATAGACTAGGAAATCGGTTTTGACTCATTTACAAGTAGAATATTATAAACCTGTTACTATGTTGGTGGTAAGATATTAAAGAAGAATACATGTTCCAGGTATACTTTACGAAATGACTGAAGGATAAAAAATTATAAGTGTCACTGGGACACTTCACCAACGGTAAGTATTAAGGTAAATTACATACTTCTATGACCATGAATGTTTTTACATTCCTTGATCAGGTTCCGTCTTGATCAACTCGATCTAAGTTAATCGAGATAGACTAAGACCTCGAATACGAAAATAAATCTTACGAAACGTTAGAGACAGTGATGGTTACAGACCGTATAGTATTTGCTTTCTGATTTGTGAAATACAAACAATTACCTAATCGACTATAAGTGTCTCGTGAATGATTTATAATGGTTATTGTTCATAAGTGTCTTATAAGTGATAGAAGTCTTAATCAGAAATAAACCTAATAGAGGAAATCAGGGGAATCTGTTTCTTACTTAATACTTACTTACCGAGGCAAAGTGTCTACTCCTCTAGTTCCGAATCCCGTTAAGGGACGAGTCACAGGGACTCTGTCCAGACAAACTAAGGCACGGGATGTTGTAGAGGAGTGGTCTTGACGTTCTCTTATGAAAAGACGACAAAATTTGGTGGTTCAAACATCATTAAACAATATTTCCGTTACTTGTAAGGTTCATGGGTGGCAGAGAAGGACAATGGACCGTCCAGAACATTCTTCTTTTCCGTTTCTACCTGATACATATAAAACTTTAGATTAAAATTTTCTTAGTCGGTTATTATAAACATAAAAAATAATACGATTTCCTCTATTACAATATCTTACCTTCAGTAATAAGATAGTAGAACCGGAACTGTCTATGATCCTACTTAGTAGAGAGTCGATGACCCTATTACTGACAGACTAGTATATACTGACACTTTTTTTGGTTTGGTTGTTTGGTTTTTGGACGAACATTAACCTTAATTCTCTCTTGGACTTTTATCCCTTGTATAACGTCAACACGTCAAGGACCGGTCTCTATTGATTATTGATTAGGATCTTTTGTGTACTTGTCATACTTTGGGATACTCTTGGAGTACTTGTCATACTTTTGTACTTTTCTTTACTGTGACTTTCTACTTGAGGAATCCAACCATTCACGTGTTATGCGATGACCTTTTCTCACCTCTTTATTTTGGTCTTTCTTACTTTGGTTTCACTTTTGTTGTGAGTCAACACGTACACTGACCACTATCTTCATTTCAGACGACGACATTTCTTGTTATATAATGTATCCTCAGACCTTACAATCTAGATACTTAGTTCCATTTAACCTTCACCAGTTTTTTCTCTACCGCTCTCACTTGTAAAATCCTTAATCATTTGATTTTACCTGACCTTACCCTCTTAAATTAAGTCTACTGGTAATATAGATGATGACACCCGTTCTTAGGGAATCTTCTTTACCTCATCGGGAATATCAGTTGTTTGCTCAGACTTTACGTCAAGAGCCCACGTTAGAGTTTTTACTGTCTTTCTAGAGACAAGCAAAGGTTTCGTTTGGTAAGTCATAGTGTCATTAGGTTCAGACACGGGGTTGGTGATTACGACTTCTTCGACTTCAACTTGCCAAGATACTTCTGGATGTTCTGGAAGATCTGATTGTAGGTTTTTTCTACAGGAAAAATAGTATCCCCTGACCACTTTTTCATCCTTCAGTTCTCTATGGACCTCATTGTCCTTTAAACCGGAGTCTCATGTCTCACTTAGTACCGTTTCCGATTGGTCTAAAACGATTCTCTTGCGTGTCCAGTATCGTTTGTGGGAGAAGGTTGTTGTGTTCTCTTCTGAGATGTGTACCTGTAGTGGTCTACCAGTTGTGGCTTTAGTCTAACTAATATAAGAAACGTCGGTTTCTACCTCTTCGAGATATGTCAGTCGTTTTTTACTGGTCCTTGACTGACACCGAGTCTAGTACTTGAGGAATAACCTTTTAAGTCTGAATTTAACGTCTTTCATCCCTTTTGGTGATCCAGTAAGTCGATACTGGATGTAGTTTAGGGAATGTTAATATGTCACCTTCATTGTTTATCTAAGTTCCCGGATCTAGACTGTCTATCTCACGGACTTCTTGATACCTACCTCCAAACACTGTGACATGTCCTCCGTCACTAGTTCTGGTAGGGGTTCTTGTTCTTTACGTTTTCACGTTTTACCGACAAACGACTCCGGAATGTTTATCGACTCTTTTCTTCTCCTCGTTTTCTGTTTCCTCTTTTCCTTTCTATACGGGTAAACTTGCGTCTCAATGTTTCTGATCGTACCTCTCTATTCTTTCGAAAGGAGTCACTAGTTATATTCCTTTATCTCCTTTCTTCTCTTCCACTTTCTGATATCTAGAGAAGTTCTTTTAATCTCTATGGTTCCCTTATAAAGTACGTTTTTACCCTTGTTTTTACCTGTCCTTATAATACCTGGATTTTCTTCGTCTTCTAAAAATCTTCTCCACCTTTCTTATGGGTCTTATTGATATGTTTTCTCTAGAAGTATTGGTCTATTGGTGTAACCACACTAGTGAGTGGATCTCGGTCTGTAGGACCTTACGCTTCAGTTCACCCGAAAGTCTTCGTAGCGATATATTTGGCTTCCTAATTTTTTTTTTTTTTTCTCCGTAGCGATACTTGTTTCGATCACCTCCACTACCTTAAGGTCAACTCGATAAAGTCTAGGATTTTCCACTACGACACTTTCACGACTTAAGTTATACGGTTGTTTAAACCTTTTAAGTCGTCACTGGTGTCCTGACCTTTTCTATCCAAAAGGAAGGTTAGGGTTTTTTTCCGTTACGATTTCTTGTAAGTTGATGACGTGTTAACGTGAGTAAAGTGTGCGATCGTTTCATTACGAGTTTTAAGAGGTTCGATCAGAAGTCGTCATATACTCGGTACTTGAAGGTCTACAAGTTCGATCTAAATCTTTTCCGTCTCCTTGATCTCTCATTAAACGGTTGTAAGTGACCCAGTAGTTTTTTCGTTCTCTCAAGGTCTTTTTGTAGATGAAGACGAAAGAACTAAAATGGTTGGGAAACTGACACATCTAGTGTTGTTTGACACCTTTTAATAATGTCTGACCTTATGGTTTGGTGGACTGAACGGAGGACTCTTTAGACATACGTCCAGTCCTTCGTTGTCAATCTTAACCTGTATCTTATTGTCTGACCAAGGTTTAGCCCTCTCCTTATACACTTCCAACATATAACAGTGGGACGAATAAATTGAAGATACGTCTCATGTAGTACTCTTTACGACCCGACCTTCTTCGTGTTCGACCTTAGTTCTAACGGCCCTCTTCATTGTTATTGGAGTCTATACGTCTACTGTGGTGGGAATACCGTCTTTAACTTCTTCTTGATTTTCGGAGAACTACTTTCACTTTCTCCTCTCACTTTTTTCAACCGAATTTTGAGTTGTAAGTCTTTTGCTTCTAGTACCGTAAACCAGGGTAGTGTAGTACCCTTTATTTACCCCTTTGTCACCTTTGTCACTGTCTGATAAAACTCCCCGAGGTTTCAGTGACGTCTACCACTGACGTCGGAACAGGAACCTTCTTGTCGATACTGGTAGGAGTCAAGTCAAGTCAAGTCAGCGAGCCAACACAGGCTGAGAAACTCTGGGGTACTTAGCGTCGTGCGGTCCGGAGGGACAGGTAGTGGTTGAGGGTCTCAAGTAAGTCTAAGTACAGGTAGCTCAGTCACTACGGTAGGTCGGTAGAGTAGGAGACAACAGGGGAAGAGGAGGACGGCGGTTAGGGAGGGTCGTAGTTTCAGAAAAGGTTACTCAGTTGGATCTGTCGTATAATTTTTCGTCTCTGTGATGAAACAGTTGTATGCAGGTAGATTAGTTTCGATGCCCAAAAAGGTCATCAGTACATACCTACACTCTCAACCTCATACTTCTTTCGACTCGTGGTTTCTTAACTACGAAAACTTGACGTCACAACTTCTGAGAACTCTCAGGGAACCTAACGTTCTCTAGGTTGGTCCGTTAGGATTTCCTTTAGTCAGGACCTATAAGTAACCTTTCTGACTGTGACTTCAACTTTGAGGTTATTAAACCGATGGACTACACTTCATAACTGAGTAACCTTTTCTGGGACTACGACCCTTTCTAATTTTCGTCCTCCTCTTCCCCTTTCGTCTCCTACTCTGACAACCTACCGTCGTGACTGAACTACCTGTACTCAAACTTGTTCAAAACTGTCAACGACTACCTGTCTCTTCGGACCGTACGACGGTAGGTACCCCAACGTTTTTCAACCTGTGCTGACTCACTCACTTGACTTAACTTGACTTCGGATGTTTTTCCTCCCTACCACCGTCACTTCCATATTTAAGTTTTCTAAAGTATTATTTTAAATATCTTTTACTACGGATTAATAAAAATCCTCTACGACTTCCTTTGTTAAAAATTTTTATTAAAGTAGTCAAAGATCAACGGGTTTCAAACTTTAAATCTCACATAGTCTTATAATCAAATGATCCCTACTACTTCATGGTACATATATTGAAGAGTAGGTGAACATAAGATAGTGTTTGGGTTATGGGAAATAAATAGTGTTAAAATTGTTACAATAAGTAATAAAAATGACATATAAACTACAAAAGAAGGTGATCTGACACTTTCCAAAAACAACTCGATACTTTCTACGGTCCTAAGAACCGGAGACCTCCTCTCCTTACGTTGGGTCCCGGTCACTGCTCCGAACTAGTGAGTCTCGAAAACACATTATTTCAAAATGATTTCATATTTTCTCTGTCTCTTTCGAAGACTGTATCTGTAGTCCTCCCCCGTCTTTCTCACGGGGAGACGGTCAGAAATCGACCTACAAAATACAGACAATATTTCGATAATTAGTCTATTCTCTCTGTGGAGTTTCAACTACCTCAAAATGGTCCTGGTAGAGGGTGTTATACGTAAAAACTCTATCCTACCGTACTCCAACAGTAGGGGGTCTCTCTTTTGTGAACCATACTTATGACCAAATAACTCGATAATAGTCGGGTTACAAACTTTTTTCTTTTTTTCAATCAGAGTCCACCTTGGTAAAACTTCTTTCCGTTTAAGGTTTCGTTTATGTATCAAAGTAATTTTTCAATTTAAGTCCAGCTTGGTCCCCAGTGGTACCGTTGTGTCTTAAAATTCTCTTTTTTTTTAGACTGTGAACATCGGATAAAGAAGACAAACCTCTGAGGACCGGAAGGACCGACAATGAGAGGGTAAGGGGCGAAAAGAAAATCCTCTTAATACAACGAACCCTTTTCCCGTAACACAAGTAAGGTATTGATGAAGGACGACAACTCCCCACAGCAGACATTTAACGACTCCGTCATATAAGAGGATTGGGAGTATAAATCCCAGAGACTAGGTTCATTATCAACCTCCTCAAACACCGTGAGTATCCTCGGACCTGTTGGTAAACATTGAATTTTCGAAAGTCTACTAATCTTTGTTTGGGGTAATATATCAATGTCTACATTCCGTTTTATCAGTAATTTGGTTCAATTTTGTATTAGTTTCAATTTCCAGTCTTATATAGGTATCAATGTAGTCAGGTAGAATCTTGACAATCTACAGTAGTCTATTTCTTCTCAGTAGTATATGATAACAACGACTTCCATAAATGTCTCAACTTCTTTCAGGAAAGGAACTTCCCCTCTTTGGGTAGTACGCTTCGGAAGTTAACTACACCTCCAACTTTTCGACTTTCGACTCGGTGTATTAATTAAGATTCTAGAGCCTTAGATACTGTTATACACGTGTTTTTATCAGACAGTATCTCTGCCAAGGAAGAAAACCCCCACCCCCTTACAAACTCGGGAGTAATTTCGTCACCCATCTTGACATTTGGTTGGCAGAACACAAAGGACTCAATCGAGTGTACCCACAGAAAATTATTGCAGTAATCGGAAAAGTTGAAAAAGACTTCTAACCCCAGAGGTCTTTGTCACATTCACTATAAAATAAGGATCTCAAGGAACTCAATGTCATCGAAATTTCCACCTCGTAACAACGAGACTTGAAATCTCAAATTCTAGGGTGAATGTAGTACTCTTCAGTCATGTCATTCTAAAACGGGTAATCATTTGAATACACAAAATCCGTAATCGTTTTGTTATCATCGTTAATGGGAATTCCTTACATCGGTATCGGAAAAAAAGTCATTCCGTGATTTGACTAGGACGCCCGTTCGAGTTTCAACCTCGGACGTCTTCTCGTCAAACTTCTCGGAATTTTTGGAAAAACTCATAGACCTCTGGTTTAATCGAATAACCAAACCCGGACGACTCAAAGTCAAAATTCAAATATTACCTGTCCGTTCAAGGGGTATTGGGTCTTAGGTTTACACCGTTATCGGACAATACGGGGGTTTAGGAGAGTTAACAGAATTTCAGTATAAACCGAGTAAATCCTTAAAATCTGTTATTTCATATTCCTAATCCGTGAAGATATAGTCGGTTGAATCGTATTTCAGAATCACGTATGAACGAATTCAAGAAGTCCTTATGGAGACCGTTTCACCAAGACTAGGGTGAAAGAAAATCGGTATAATATCAGGGTCAGACCGAGACAGTACCCTTGACGAACCGAGGACCATCCTCCTCCCGATAAAATACAAGATAAAAAGGGGAATAGAGTACAAGTTCGGTAAGTAAAGGTTTTCATCATCGAAGGGAGTCTTGAGCTCGAGAGTTCAGTTCTCAGTCGTAGACAGGGTATTGTATGTAATGTAGAGAGGTTCATTCCAATATTTCATTTCGATCAGGACATTTCAGAAGATACATGAAAAGACATAGGAGAGCCATCAGAGTGGGTGTTGACCCTGACAAACTTAAAGATGACTCTAACTCCGTTGGGGAAGACCTTCCCACGGGACTGAGAGTCGGACAAATCAACCCTCGGGGACTATGTCCCCGGTTCATTCTCCTATCATCCGTCGACTTCCAAAGTATGAGTTTAGACGTGGGAATCCTGTGTTCAGACCGTACAGAGTTTCTCTCTATTTCCCGTTGTGTATACTGTGAAGATGAGTAAAAGAGAATAAAAGATGTCTTGACCAGATAAACATTTTGTCATAGAATGAATTTTCTGGGAGGTTGGTCGGTGACAAGCGGTAGGAGATTACCTATGACACCGGTACGTCACAGTGTATCTTTTTAGTTCGCACAAAAGAAATTCGAGACCCCTAGTTTAGATAGGGTCAAAAAGTCCTACGTCAAGTTTCCACACTCCGACCTTAACAATCGAGGGTATATCTTCTCTCTTTTTTTCGTTGGTCGTAGTAGAAAGATGGTCTCCGTAGGGAGGGACGAGATCTACCCCCACATCTGTCTGAAGTGTGGTTTCGAAAGGAAGGGACCAACCTCAATCAGACAGGGAATGACTATGTCTACGGAATAAACAGGCAGGGTCGATATGGTGGCTCAGTCCCACCTCTACGTGGTCCCCATCTGGACTCCCGTTGGGTCTGATTGCAGGTCGAAGAGTGGTAATTTTGGAACGAACAAAGACTACGGTGGGTCCACGTTAGTCTCATTGGAACACCTTACGGAGGGTTCTATTCTGGTGATCCCCTTTGTAAACGGAGGACTCACGGACACGTATCGGGATTCATATAAGGACTGGTGTCATTCTAACCATGTTTATATTTTGGTTCTACATGGAAGACTCGTAGTGGTGTTGGTCATAAGGATGTCTAAGGTGTCCTTCTTACAGATTCCTCAACCCTGTTTTCGGTGACCTCTCGGAGGAGACCGGGTGATTCTCGATCGTAATGGTTTCCTTCTTCGGACGACATGAAGGATAGACTCATTGGAAATTGGAC
The DNA here is from genome assembly GCA_006410555.1 of Capra ibex. Lineage (NCBI taxonomy): Eukaryota > Metazoa > Chordata > Mammalia > Artiodactyla > Bovidae > Capra > Capra ibex. The sequence goes on along the minus strand of SJYO01016970.1, from coordinate 19,627,840 downwards.
TCTCTACGACAACTTCGATCTCGAGGTAGATCGAAGGTTTGAAAGTTGAGGATCGTGCCGATCCACGAAGACCTGATGGTCAAATTCAAACCCTGGATTCATTTTCATGTGTAATTGTCGTATCTAGTGTTCGTGGAACTTTCAGATACTAGGCTGTCTAATCCAATCATCAAGATTAAGGGTTCTTCAACGCTTAACCAGTTTCTCTAGCCTTTCAAACTGGTTCTTTCCTCTCAAGCCAGGTGTGCGAACCAGGTAGAGACCGGTAAGAGACTTCCTCTGTAACCCACGGAGAACTGTAATCCTCCAGTCATATTAGGGGGTTGTCCCAAAGACGGTATTCGGTGTACTCCAGTGGAGTCTTGGCGTCTATCCTGTGTCGGGAACCAAGCGTGTACACAGAGAAAATCAACTAATGTGCGTGTTCGTGTGGTATCTCAATTATTTCATGTCGTCTTTATCACAAACCATCCTCTTGTTTCTTGATCTTGAGGTTCACGGGAATGGAACAGGACTTCTTAGGACCTACTCGGGGTTCTACTTTCCAACAACGACTCGACACTTTCTGCGACCCTAAGAACCGGAGACCTCCTCTCCTTAAGTTAGGTCCCGGTCAGTGCTCCGAACTAGTGAGTCTCAAAAACACATTATTTCAAAATAATTTCATACTTTCTCTATCTCTTTCGAAGACTGTGTCTGTAGTCTTCCCCCGTCTTTCCCACGGAGGGACGATCAGAAATCGGTCTGTAAAATACAGACAATCTTTTGACGATTAGCCTATTCTCTCTTTGGAGTTCCAACTGTTTCAAAGTGGTCCGGGGAGAGGGTGTGATACGTAAAAACTCTATCCTAACGTACTCTACACAGTAGGGGGTCGGTATTTTGTTAAATACTCATGACTAGATAACTCGATAATAGTCGAGTTTCAAACTTTTTTCTTTTTTTTCAATTAGAATCCACCTTGGTAAAACTTCTTTCCGTTTAAGGTTTCGTTTATGAACCAAAGTAATTTTTCAATTCAAGTCCACCTCGGTCCACAACAGTACCGTTGTGTCTTAAAATTCTCTTTTTTTTTTAGACTGTGAACTTCGAATAAAGAAGGTAAACCTCTGGAGACCGGAAGGACGGACAATGGGAGAGTTGACATGCAAAATCCTCCTGTTACTGGATACAAAGTAAGAGGTAACATAGAAAACACAAATTCTGTCACTAACCGTACCTCTTTTGTAAATCCATTTATAACTTGTTCACTTGCTTATTCATTTACTTAAGTCCTACTTATTTAGTCTTAGATGTCCTAACGTGTCCTTGTAGACTCCCGTTGTTGTTAGGTCCGATATTACCACTCCTAGACCAAACTCCTTCTATTACAGACTTGGTTTTAAAATTCCTACTCTTCAAATAGTTAGTGATATACCCTTTCTTATACGTTCATCCACTTTACCGAACATGTTTCTCTCTTGTACAGATAAGGTTTTTAGATGGACGTTACGTCCTTTACGTTCTCTGTCCCAAACTAGAGACCCAACCCTTCTAGGGGACCTTTTTCTTTACCGTCGGGTGAGGTCATAAGCACCGACTTTTTAGGGTAAATGTCTCCTCGGACCGTCCGATGTTAGGTTTCCCAGTGTTTATCACGTACGGACTCAGTGACTCGTGTGTGTAAGTTGCCTTAGATCCCATCGTGATGGTTAGGACGACTACGACTTTGCAGACTCCTGTACAAGTCTGCAGTGTCTCTGGAGTTCTCGTGTCACTTACTCGTTGAATACAAAACCGGCAGTAGTCCCAGATATGAATCTACGACGAATGTTAAATCTTACTCCTGTCATAGAAACGATACACACTGAACAAAATTCTAATAATTTGAGACTCGGAAGGACAGTAGAGTTACAATACTTGTTAAAGGAGAGTACTTTCTCATTTAGTTCACTTTGTAGAACTCAACCTCTATAAAAATCGAGGACCTCAAATGGTCACGAAAGTCTTACCAGTATCAGTCTTCAGTATTATTTATAATATTATTAAAAAACTTAGGATCCAGACTTAAACATAAATTTCTTAAAGAACCAATCCTCATTTAACTCTAATCGAACTCCTTTTGAACCCCCTTGACATTTTGTTACCACAGAGTTGTAAAGTATCCACAAGGTGACTTTATCTCGTCGTGAGATACCAAGAACGGAGAGTGGGGACACAGGAATCGGACGGAAAACAGACACCTTTTTGAAATCGGTGTCTTGTTCAAATTAGTCTCTTCACTCTTTTACACCTTTACTTTTAGTTTCCTCTAGTCTATTATTACTACTAAATCAGTAATTCGTTTCAGTTTTTGGAAATTAAGGAGAAGTTCCCGATATCTATTATAAGACTCGGTATAGGACACTCGACAAAATATCTATGACTGTGGGGGTGGTCCACCTTCTTCAATTGACGCACTACTGGTCTGACATCGGTACTCTATTCGACAGTGCAAAGACTCTTGACCGGAGTTTCTTGACCCTTGTCTGACTGGGACCTTGACTTGTAATTGACATGGATTTTGTTAGGTCTAACACCAGTCTGGTGGATACTGGTTAAAGTTCTATAGAACTTTAATAGTCTTATCAGTCTCGACTGATAAGACAAAGACGAACATCGAGGAAGGGAGTCGGATATTTTAGAGATCGAGTGAGTAACAGTTAGGCCCCCGTCCCCGTTCATCCGGAAACCTGTCCACAGAGGGGGATGGGGGACAACGACCGGAGGTTTCATTTCGTTTGAAACGAAAGGTGGTTGGACCGAAATTACCAAAAACTCACCGCTCGACGACCTGGACCCAAACCAATATGGTAATATTAGACACGTAGTCTTGTACGAATCCTATTAACCCCCTGCAAAAATTAAATTTTCCAATTGTAAAATTAATACGGTCATTTACGTCGGGAAATCAAAAAACGGGTCACTAGTACTGTTCTAAAGATTTTTAACCGAAAAAAGAGTTAGACACTCGAACTCACTCAGACCATTGTAGAGTCTCAGTGCAGAACATTTGACTCCTCATTATCTTATAATAGGTAGGTGTGTCGGAGACACACGTAGTCTACTCAATTGCCCGTCTTCACGTAGTACGTAAGATTCAAGGATTTGTTTAGTACGATGTAATAACATTCAAACCTCTCGTAACGGTTTACTTTTTCGGACGGGTCTAATACATGACGGTTGAGGTTATTTTCTAAAGTACACTTTTTAAATAAGACCGAGTAGAAAAACCCAACTCTCTTAACTTGGGTACATGGGTTTTAATTAGATGAATTCACCCACGACTTTATCAAAATATTTACTCTTTAACAGGTTCATTCGACTGTAAGTGATCGAAAGTTACATTAATGAATCTAACATATAAAATATCTTTTTATCACAAGATCAAGAACTTCTCCTTACCTTGTCATATTATTAGTATATTACGTTTTGTGTGTCCTCTTATTACATTGCTGTTTGTAAAGTAGACCGTAGTACCTTAATTAATTAGATCACAACTTTCACTTTCACAATCAGCAAGTCACCACAGACTGACAAACACTGGGGTACCTGATATCGAGTGGTCCGAGGAGACAGGTATCTTAAGAGATCCGTTCTTATGACCTCACCCATCGGTAAGGAAGAGGTCCCTTGGAAGGGTTGGGTCCCTACCTTGGACCCACAGGGTGTAATGTCCGACAAAGGAATAACCTACCTAATGTTTTAATAAAATACATTTAAGAGTTTAAGTAAAATACCTTTCACTGATACGTGAATAATAAAGAGTAACGATCCAGACCAAAAGTTATGAAATTGGGATTAAAAGGTTCAACCGAAGTCCAAAGACTATCACCTTAGACCCAACAAATGAAGAAACTTAAGGGATGTCTCAGACTTTGTTAGGGAACGTCATACCGTACTTAACTCTTTTAGTTAGGAACGTAAACAAGTTTCCCAATTATACATAAACAACTTAAATCTAAGTAAAACAGAGAACCCGACAGATTATTTTCAAACCATATCCTTTACTATACTAAATTAAAACCAAACCGTACAAGAAGTTTTCACTTGATTTCTACGATAGTCGGGGTGAAAAAAGTAAAATCAAATAATGTCAATAAGAACCTTATAGACATCAACGACTCTATAATTAGAACGTCCGTACTTTATTATCTTGAAAGAAGTAGAAACGTAATGGACTTCCCTTTACTCAAATTATTTCTCACATATAAATAAAATTTTTAATTAAAATCTTTCTTTTGAAAATAAACCCTTTACGTATAATAAAATAAGGTGTTATATGGAGTATTACACCTTTTACGGTAAAGTGTATAATAATTTTTACAGTCCTTTTATTTTAGTCCGTTTATTCCCTCATCCACTAAACTTCTTTGAATATTTCGACGAGGTACAAATCCTTATAAGAAAATAATGTAAGAAATCTTTTAAAAATTTTAAAAAAAAAATAACTTCCTTTTAACGAAATGTCACAACACAACCAAAGACGTCATATCGTTACGTTTAGTCGTTGTAGGTCCAACGAAGGTACAGGATCGATAACACCTATCACGTCGATGCTTATTGGAAAGACTGGAGTCTGACATGACGTTTCAATATCAGTAGTTCTATCATACTACCAACAAATAACCGATTCAACACGAACTGAGAACACTGGGGTACCTGACATCGGGTGGTCCGATAAGACAGGTACCCTAAAGGGTCCGTCCTTATGGTCTCACTCAACGGTAATCGAAGAGTTCCCCTAGAAGGGGTGGGTCCTTAGTTTGGACACAGAAGACGTAACGTCCGTCTAGGAAATGACTAACTCGATACTCCCTTCGGTCTGTCATACTATGTCCATGTTTTTATCTTTATATCTGGTTAGCTTGTTCTATCTTTCGGGTCTCTATTTGGGTACGCAGAGACCTGTGGAATATGTTTCCTCCGTTCTTATATATTACCTCTTTTCTATCGGAGAAACCATTCACCACGACCCTTTTGACCTCTTGATGTACATTTTCTTACTTTAATCTTGTGAAGGATTGTAGTATATGTTTTTATTTGTGTCTTACTTAATTTCTGAATTTGCATTCCGGTCTTCAATATTTCGAAAATCTCCTTTTGAATCCGTCATGTAAGAAACTGTATTTTCTGTTGTTCCAGGAGAAAGTAGATGGAGAAACTCATTTCCTTTACTTTACCTTAAAAATTTTTCTATTGACATAAAGGTCTAAGTTCCTTCTTTTCTTTAATGACGATTAAAATAAAATAAACCCGTTAAAAAAACTAAAAATTAATCATTCTCAAGTACAAATAAAATATTTTAAACCTTTTACGATTTTTGTACTTTTCTTTCACTGACAGGGAACAAGAGACAGGGGTGTAGGGATAGACCACTTATGATCATAATTGTATAACCCCGTATGTGAAAAACATAGTCACACATACATTTATTTTAATACAAGTATAACTTCTACCACAATATTGGATAAGTAAAATACGTTACAGTAGTACTGTGTCTAAGCTTGAATCACGGATGATATACGACCAGTAACAGAATTCGTGAAAGGAATAAATAAATGAAACAATAAATTACTAACACTGTTGTAATACGTAAACCGTGATACTAATAATGGTAAAGTGTCTACTTGTTTGACTCCTTGTCTATCCTAATATGTCTATCTTGGATCAAGAAAGACTCTTTCGTGTCAATCCAGATCATAGATGGAGAAAACTGTAAACTCTCTAAACCTCTCCGTTCCTTTCCTGTACCGTTTCCTGAACTGTTACTACTTCGTAAGTTATATACTGTAATAAACAATAATAATAATACGACAAACAATAAGTATTGAAATAGAGATCATAAAGTATGTTAAGAATCTGTGATGTTAACACTAGATGTTACGAAATCAAAGTTGGAGAATTTTTATACTTATCTTCTAATCACTTTCAACGAGTCAACACAGGCTGAGAAACACTGGGGTACCTGATATGTCAGGTACCTTAAGATGTCCGGTCTTATGACCTCACCCAAGTCAAGTCAAGTCAAGTCAACGAATCAGTACAGGTTGAGAAACGCTGGGGCACTTGGTGTTGTGCGGTCCGGAGGGACAGGTAGTGGTTGACGGTCTCAGATGGACTTGGGTACAGGTAACTCAACCACTACGGTAGGTTGATAGAGTAGGAGACAGTAGGGGAAGAGGAGGACGGGAGTTAAAAAGGGTGGTAGTCCCAGAAAAGTTTACTCAGTCGAGAAGTAAAGTCCACCGGTTTCCTAACCTAAAAGTGGAAGTTGTAGTCAGGAAGGATACTTGTAGGTTCTGACTAGAGGAAATCTGACCTGACCGACCTAGAGGAACGTCAGGTTCCCTGAGAGTTCTCAGAAGGGGTTGTGGTGTGAAGTTTTCGTAGTTAAGAAGACGTGAGTCGAAAGAAATATAAGGTTGAGAGTGTAGGTATGTACTGATGACCTTTTTGGTATCGGAACTGATCTGTCTTGAAGCAACTGTTTCATTACAGAGACGAAAACTTATACGACAGATCCAACCAGTATTGAAAGGAAGGTTCCTCGTTTGCAGAAAATTAAAGTACCGACGTCAGTGGTAGACGTCACTAAAACCTCGGGGTATTTCCTTTCAAGTGGTGACAAAGGAGTAGATAAACGGTACTTCATTACCCTGGCCTACGGTACTAGAATCAAAAGACTTACAACTCGAAATTCGGTTTAAAAAGTCAGATAGAAAGTGAAAGTAGTTCTCCGAGAAATCAACGAGAAGTGAAAGAAGGTATTTCCATCACAGTAGAAGTATAGACTCCAATAACTATAAAGGGGGTCGTAAGAACTAAGGTCGAACACGAAGTAGGTCGGTTGGCAAAGAGTACTACATGAGATGTATATTCAATTTATTCGTCCTATTGGTTTATGTCGGAACTACATGAGGAAAAAGATAAACCTTGGTCAAACAACAAAGTACAGGTCAAGATTGACTGTACGTATGTCCAAAGACTTCTCCGTCCAGTCCACCAGACCATAAGGGTAGAGAAAGTCTTAAAAGGTGTCAAATAACACTAGGTGTGTCAGTTTCCGAAACCGTATCAGTTATTTCGTCTTTATCTACAAAAAGACCTTGAGAGAACTAAAAAAGGTACTAGGTCACCTACAACCGTTAAACTAGAGACCAAGGAGACGGAAAAGATTTTGGTCGAACTTGCAGTCCTTCAAGTGCCAAGCGCATAACAACTTCGGACCGAACCTCTTAAAACTCGTAATGAAAGGATTACACACTCTAGCGGGAAGAGGTCCTCTAGAAGGGTTAGGTCCCTAGTTTGTATCCAAAGGTCGTAATGTCCACCTAAGAAATGGTCGATTCGGTGGTCCCTTCGGGTTTCTAATCATCAACTAACGATTCATGTCAACTTAAATTACGGCTAAAAAAAAAGAGGTCACATTAAAAGGGACATAAAAGAAACAAAAAGTGTCTAAGGGAGACTGTTTGTGGGTCGGAACATCTTTTATTTACTCTACAAAGAGTTTAGTGAGAATGGGTACAACACTAACTATGACCCCCATCAATTTAGTGTCTATTAACCACTCTTGAAGAATACACTAAAACGATACTGGAAAACAGAGAAGAAAGCACAAGTAGAGAGGTTAGTGTAAGATAGTCATCCGTTAAATAAAATCTGTTAGTTAAACAACAATAACTTTGTATGAAACTCTCACCCAGTGATGAAAGATATTGTCTATTACCAAAGAATTATAAAACCCACTAAAAGAATGTTCATTTTACACGGTATGACTCTCTACTGTTTATTCTATCACTCAATTCCATGTACTGTCATTTTTTACGGATCTAAACACTCGTCTGTCTACCATCGTTAGGAGTAAAAAAAACACGACTCAGTACAGACTGAGAAACGTTGGGGACGGTCCGAGGAAACAGATACCTTAAAAGGTCCGTTTTTGGAGACGTCACCCAACGGTGAAGGATGAGGTCCCCTAGAAGGTCTAGGTCCCTACTTTGGGTACAGAGAACGTAGAAGACGTAACCGTCCACCTAAGAAATGGTGATACCGGTGGACCCTTCGGGTCACGAGTCATTACTCATATAAATGACTCTCTGAACTTTTACACAAACGTAAACGAACTACTACATTGGTACGTGTCATCTTTCTTAGGTATCGTTTTGTTCGTCTTATCTCGATAGTTTCCCATAGTAAGTATCCCTTACTTAAGCTAGTAGGGAATTTTTATATAACGGTTCGAATGACACCATACTTATGGTTTCAATCGGTTATCTAATCAACTTATCCGACTTATCCTAGAATTTTACCTTTAGAACCTGTGGTCTTTTTTTCTGGTACTTACTACTACGACGACGGAACCATATTTATATTGTCTTCGTGGTGTAAAATTAGTTCTTCAAAGGAGGTCACCCTATCAATAAGGGTAACGAATAATCTAACTAGTCAACATGTTCACGAGTCTTTTTGTTCTAAAGAGTATTTATCGAATAAAAAACGTGTTACATTTTTAGGGGTCTAAATCCGGTCGATAAGGACGACTCGGATGAACTTATTTTACTAAATAAGGGACTAACATTCACCTTCTATGGTCAATGACGTTTTATTGTAAGTCAGTATTTTAATACATAAAAATTAAAACGACACGAGAAACTAACATCGAATAAACCGATGGAGATGATGATGATCATTGACTTCGAAATTAGATTAGGAGATATATCGGTAAAACACTTATTTTCAGTTTAAGTTAAACTTATTCTGTTCATTTGACTGTACTTATGGTCTTTAGTAAAACTTTTGTACTTGACTCAATTAATGGGTCAAGACATTTACCCAATAATATCAAACTACTGAAACGAAACCTTTCGTATATTCCCTAAATTTTTATTTTCTTTTAGACGTTTGATATCGGGTATCTCCTTTTCTTTAGTAAAATTAATTTCCTTTTACTCCATTTTATATTTCACTCTCTTTAATACAAAGACTATATAATTTATAAAGGTCAATCCTTTTTTCCTTCTCTTGATTATAAATGACACCCGGACAATTCATGAAATGATACATAATTATAGAGTACATATCTTAATTATAAATTATAGAGTACATGTCTTAAGTATATATCATGGAATAGAGTAAAAGTTTTTTATACTTAAAAGACGAAAAACTATCTTATATATAATTATGACTAGAATGGAATTTTTTAAACTTCAACCCACAAGTACACACACGAGTCAGTACAGGTTGAGAAACAACAACACCAGGAAATTACCTGGTCTTGGACCACCAGGTCTCAACTGGCTATTCTTTCGTTTCCTCTCTCTTTCTCCGACTATAAGGAACCAACTTCGTCTTTCGGGGAAGTACCCCGAACGAGACAAGTGCCTCCGGAGTCCACGGGAGAGTTACCCCACTTCCGCGTCTCACGGAAGAGGTCTCCCAGAATCTTCGGGTCCGTCCTTTCACTTGAGTCTCTCGGAGACTCGAGGTCCCCTAGTCGGACTTTTTCTCTCTTTCCCTCTCTTTCTCTCTCTCGTTCCGTGTCCCTGGTTTCGACACTACCTCGTTTTCACAAAATTAGTTGTACCACACCCGTATATATGACATCAATAAGAGTCATATTTATTAGGTTATTAGTGAGAATTGTATACCAAGTATTTTTCCTTCTGTCATGAATAGTGGTATATCTTTTTTTTACTTCCTTTACTGACCTAGGGAGTCGGGGCCCTCTCCGAACGGAGAAGAGAATTAAGGACTTATAAGTCCTTAATTATTCCTTGTCTCTTAAGGACTGTCTAGGTTTTCTCGTGTGTCCTTTGGAGGACAATTTACGAAAGACTGTGAAACGCTGGGGTACCTGACATCAGACGATCCGAGGAGACAGGTACTTTAAAAGATCCGTTTCTATGACTTCACCCAACGGTAAAGGTAGAAGTCCCCTAGAAGGGTTGGGTCCCTAGTTTGTGAGCAGAGAACGTAGAGGACGTAACTGTCCGTCTAAGAAATGGTGACACGGTGCACCCTTCGGATTATATTACATATAGACAGATATATAACATACATATAGATACGAAATGTGTATCTTTTTTTATTCTAAAAACGGTAGTTCTTGTTTAAATGTGTTTCTTGTGTCAAATTCGTTACTTTCCAAATGTCATAATTTTGAATTTTTTTTTCTTATTAACGTCTCTTCTTTAATAGAATCGTGAATCAATACCTCTAATAAAGGTTTTCTCAAGTTGATGAGTCAACATAGTTTTAATTAAAAAGGACTTCATCTATGATAAGAGTGGATATCCGTCAGGAACGGAACGTACCAACCATCACAGTTAGTTTCGTTACAATTATTAATTACCTCTTTTAATAATAAAAAGACACTGTTTTTAACAGTTTAATAATTTGTCGTAGTCAATACTTACGTTTTCTTTTACTTTTTTTGAATCGTGTGAAGTCAAATTTTATAATCTTTAACCAATTGGGTAATGTTTATATTACAACGACGACGACGACGATTCAGCGAAGTCAACACAGGCTGAGATACGTTGGGGTATTTGCCGTCGGGTGGTCCGAGGGGACAGGGACCTTGAGAGGTCCTTTCTTGTGACCTCACCCAACGGTAAAGGAAGAGGATATAAATAATTAATTGGGTTGGTCAAATAATTCTCGGATGTAATACATTCAGTGGGTGGATCCGTCGGTTCTCATCATCCTTCTTTAAATTAAAATTGTTTACTCACACGTCGACACAACATCTTTCTGTACCGGTGGGTGAGGTCATAAAGATGGACCTCTTTGGGGTATCTGTCTCCACGGGTCGTTGGATATAAGGTACCATAACGTTACTCGACCTGTACTGACTTATCGATTCGTATCGTGTGTGGTGTCACGTCGATACATAGTATAAACTTTTACCATATTTTACTACGATTTGAAAGTACCACGAACCACAGAAAGATTATTGAACTCACTCCATTTACTTTATGTTTAATTAAGTCTAAAAAGACCGATTCACCAACAGAGATTTAATGAGCCAAAAAGTGAATTGGCTATCGGAAATTTCTAGTTACGATTTCAAACCAAAGGAAAAGTAACTTTTTCGTACACAATCACTCTACCAATAAGAAAATTAAGTCGACTTTTTTACCGTCATGTCGATTACTATAAATCCGTCTTATTCAATCTCCACATCAGAATCCCTCGACATTCGTTATGTTCATAGATTGAATAACTCGGAGATTATGCACCGTTCGTTGTTCCCTACAGTTTAGTAAGTCCTTTAAAGTCTGGTGCACATCATCGAGTCTGTTACCCTACGAGTTTCGTACACAATGTCCTTCCGACTTTGGTTTCCTTTTTCTTCATTGTTTCCTCTGACCCCCTCTTACGGAGGACTTAGGTCGAAAAGGTGACTACGTTGGTCCCAAAACACTTACAGGTGTGTGATGCAAACTCTAATAGACGAATTACGGTTGTAAGGGAAGTTTTGAGATCCGAGACTCTTCCGTCTCAGGAAGATATGGAGACAAGACAAGTCAAGTAAAGTCAACGAGTCAACACCGGCTGAGAAACACTAGGGTCCCTGACGTCGTGCGATCCGGAGGGACAGGTAACGGTTAAGGACCTCAAATAAGTTTAAGTACAGGTAACTCAGTCACTACGGTAGGTTGGTAGAGTAGGAGACAGCAGGGGAAGAGAAGGGTGGAAGTTAGAAAGGGTCGTAGTCCCAGAAAAGTTTACTCAGTCAAGAAACGTAGTCCACGGGTTTTATAACCTCAAAGTCGAAGTTGTAGTCAGGAAGTTTACTTATAAGTCCTGACTAAAGAAAATCCTGCTTGACCAACCTAGAGGAACGTCAGGTTCCCTGAGAGTTCTGAGAAGAGGTTGTGGTGTCAAGTTTTCGTAGTTAAGAAGTCACGAGTCGAAAGAAATATCAATTTGATAGTGTAGGATAAAACTAAAAAAAGTATCTGATAAGGATAGATTGTACGTTATACATAAACAATATACGAATTGAATACGAGGTATTGGGGCCACCGTGATCACCATTTCTTGGACGAACGGTTACGTCTTCTGTATTCTCTACGTCTAAGCTAGGATTAAGGTCTCTTTCCTTGACGATGGGTGAGGTCATAAGAACGGACCTCTTAAGGTACCTGTCTTCTTGGACCACCGGATATTAGGTACCCCAACGTTTCTCAGTCTGTACTGACTCACTGATTATGATGTATTTATTTAACTGCCTTTTTATTACTTTTTAATTCACGTCATAAGTTAGGGATCTTCTTACCGTCCATCAAACCGTCCGTCATTCCTACCACTGACGTACTTTAATTTTCTGCGAATGAGGAACCTTCCTTTCAATACTGGTTGGATCTATCATACAAGTTTTCGTCTCTGTAATGAAACGGTTGTTTCCAGGTAGATCAGTTCCGATACCAAAATGGTGACCAGTACATACCTACACTCTCAACCTGACATTTCTTTCGACTCGTGGTTTCTTAATTACGAAAACTTGACACCACAACCTCTTCTGAGAACTCTCAGGGAACCTGACGTTCCTCTAGGTTGGTCAGGTAAGATTTCCTCTAGTCGGAACCGACAAGAAACCTTCCTGACTACGACTTCGACTTTGAGGTCATGAAACCGGTGGAGTACGCTTCCCAACTGAGTAACCTTTTCTGAGACTATGACCCTCCCTAACCCCCGTCCTCCTCTTCCCCTGTTGTCTCCTACTCTACCGACCTACCGTAGTGGCTGAACTACCTGCACTCAAACTCACGTGAGGCCCTCAACCACTACCTGTCCCTCCGGACCGCACGACGCTGAGTACCCCAGTGTTTCTCAGTCTGTGCTGACTCGCTGACTTGACTTGACTTGACTTCCTAAGTTGTGGTAAGGAACTTATATAGTTCCGTCACCACCCATGACTCTGATCCGCCTGAGTCTCCTTAAAACGGTCTTGGAACTATTCCCCTACTCCAAGAGATCTCTGTCTTAGAGGACGGTAGTGGTCTCAGTGATCACCCCTCCACTGTTGTTTGGGTCCTCCTTCAACCTGCTCCAGATAGGTTTTCCCTTATCGTTTGTCGGAAATGAATAAGTCTAACGATTTACTTCTACTTTATTTTATTTTCGTATAGTCACCTTTCCAAACGACTTTTACGTAGGTGGGTTCCTACCTTATTAGTCCAGTGTTGTATCGACCCGAAGTGTACTGAATGGGAAGGACTCAATCAGACCGTCGAAGGAAATTAGGTATAGGAGAATTTGAACGAAATAGATGAAAGTAAACAAGAAGTACTAAATAGGTATATCTTGAAGAGTAAATAAAGTCAACGTTACATCCCACGATAACCTACAAACATCATATAATTAATACTTGTGTACAACCTCCTTTAGTAGTTCTGCTCCACCTGGACGTTCAACCTGGACACTTTAGTCTCGGAGGAGTGGGAGAGGATGTAGACACCTTATATACAAGACGGGTTGTGAGAAAGTCACCAAAGTAAAAATTCCTGTTTTCGAACTTTCTTGTTACACAACGACTCTGGTAGTCTTACTCAATACACCAACCTACGTCAAATCCTGATATTGAACAATAAATCAGGAAGTCAGTATATACTGAGAAAACACTAAGGTACCTGACATCGGGTGGTCCGAGGAGACAGGTACCCTAAAAGGTCCGTTCTTATTACTTCGCCCAACGGTAAAGGAGGAGTCCCCCCAAAAGGACTGGGTCCCTAACTTGGGTACAGAGGACTCAGAGAACGTAACCGTCCGTCTCAAAAATGGTGACACGGTGGTCCCTTAGGGGAATCTTGAATGTTTGGTTTTTAAGAACATTGTCCACGTCTCTAGATAAACAGAACGTCGACGGTCTCTGTTCGGAGATATATTCAAGAAACGAATAATTTTGACAGTGAATAATTCGACCTCACCAGACGGAGTAAGAAACCCGAGAAGACCGGGAGGAGGTACAACGGTTAAATCTAAAGAGTTCCAACACTGGGTTGTTCTTTACCGACTTTGTCATACCATCCATCTTAAGATTATACTAAAGGTTCTAGTGATTGGGGTAGTCACAGGACGTTTTAACGGTCCTGATACGTATACTACTTAAAATACGGGTCACTAATCTATTCAAATTTACCGGGTCTAACTGAAAATTTTTCCCTAATAGACTCACCCGGACTGAATTAGTGTCCTCAGGAAATTGAGACCAAGGACTCCAGTCTCTATCTCATTCAGTCTCTGATTTTCGTACTCTTTCTACCAGACCCGGTAACGACCGAACCTCTCCTTCCAAGATGTATCGTTCCTTACGACTGTGGGAGGTCTTCGACTGTCGCCGGGGACTGACTACCGGTCGACTCTTTGTTCCCAGAGTCAGGACAATGGTTTTCCTTGATTCAGAAGTTTGTTGTTTTTACTCGAACCTTTGTCTAAAAATAAAGTGAGTCTCAGAGGTCTAGTCCTCTGTCAGGTCGAGTGTGGTATTAAGTCGGAACTCTGTGGACTCGTCTCTTGGATCGGTGTGACTTGGTCTGAAAATTGGATTTCTTTAACACTCTATTACTTAGACAATAAAATTCTGAGACCCGAATACCATTGAACAATCTATCGTTATCTTCTACTTATGTTCGTCATTACTTTTTCTCAATTTTAAACCATTGGACGTTTCCTTTGGTTCAAAAAAAAAAAGATATTAAAAGACGGAGCATTCAAAATTTATAGAATTTCTTCAACGTTTATCTAGTCCTTTGTCACCTTTGTCACTCTCTGAAATAAAACCCCCCCGAGGTTTTTGTGACGTTTACCACTGACGTCTGTACTTTAATTTTCTGTGAACGAGGAACCTTCTTTTAGATACTGGTTGGATCCGTCGTATAATTTTTTCGTCTCTGTAATGAATCGGTTGTTTCCAGGTATATCAATTTTGACACCAAAAAGGTCATCGGTACATACCTACCCGCTCAACCTGGTATTTCTCTCGACTCACGATTTCTTGACTATGAAAACTTGACACCACAACCTCTTTTGAGAACTCTCAGGGAACCTGACGTTCTTCTAGGTTGGTAAGGTAGAATTTCCTCTAGTCAGGACTTATAAGTAACGTTCCTGACTACGACTTTGACTTTGAGGTTATGAAACCGAGGGACTATGTTTCTTGACTGAGTAACCTTTTCTGAGACTACGACCCTTTCTAACTTCCTCTGTCCCTGTTATCTCCTACTTTACCAACCTACCGTAGTGGTCGAACTACTTGTACTCAAACTCGTTCGAGACCCTCTACCACTACCTGTCCCTTCGGACCGTACGACGCCAAGTACCCCAACGTTTCTCAGTCTGTACTTACTCACGACTTGACTTAACTTGACTTTCTTCAACTTCAACAGTGTAACTCCCCTTTATGGACAAATCGGTGTAAGCTTCTCTTGGTTCTCCTAGTTTTCTAAACCCATTTCTCTCACACACATAATACCTTTCGCTGTCACCTTAGAGAAGATGGGGTGGATAAACAAAACAGAGGGATATTATAATCGTAGAACGGGAGGGTTCTAACAAAATAAACTATTAAGAAGGTTGAATTCCAGGTCCAAAGTTAAATCTAAAAGAAGATAGTGTGAATTTTATGATATATAGAATGTACTTTTTTTTTCGTTGAGAGAGAAACCTCTTCGATCTCATTTCACAGTCTTTTAATCTGAATAATTATAAACCGTTCCTAGAGTAAACCCTTTATTAGTCCTTCACACTTGTTGTTGTCACCTGAGGTCCACTTCTTGTCTGACCCTCTTTGTCCATGTATTACTATTACTGTTTCCGACTGAATCCTTCTTTATCCCGCTGACCCTTTATTTTCGGTAAGTTTTTATTAAAATCTCTAGACATTGCCTCCTCAGGAATTTCCTATTTTTACATCACCGTTATTTATTTTACTTTATTTATTCATTTATTTATTTTTCATATTTTCAATTACTTCACTTTACTAGTATTCGTTTAACACTCTTGTCAAAGTCCTCTTTTTGGTCCAGTTGTTCTCCAATTATTAAGAACTCAAGTGGGATTTAAATTAAAATTTTCCGTTACGATACGAAAAGGAAAGATGTTCGTGGCATTTGAGTTAATTTCAATTACTCTCAATACCCGTCACAAAGATTTAGTGTCGAAGAACCTCCGATTAATAAAACTTGACTTATCAATTTGTAGTTGGAAAAGGACCAAAGCATTATTCGTACAATTACGGGGACAGGTGTACCGTAAACTAAAATTCTTTTATAACTAATTCTAAAAAGAACATATTGTCTAAAAAAAAAGGTTGATTCAACTTCTACACTTAATAAGACATACGGACTGGTGACAAAAGTAAGACTGTCTTGACTTCTGAATTGAAAGAATTTCAACAGTTCATGTATAAGACCGTATAAAACGGAAATTACCCAAAATGTAGATATTTCAGTCCTACCGTCTCACGTACTAGAGGTATATGGGTTGATATCATGAAGAGAGTATTTTCATACTCTGAAGAATTAAGATTGATAAATGGGGAGTTCAAAAACTCTCGAGATGTTCCATTTCATATTTCAAGTCCCATTGTAGATTTACACTAGATTCTATACGAATACCTTTCAACGAGTAAGTTTAAATGACTTATAAATTATCCTCATCAACCACAGGAGTCGTAAATCCTGTCCCAATACGGTTTCGTCTCAAGGACATTTGTGACCGACTTAGGTCTCATGAACCGACCGAGATTTGTGTGTGTCACTGTATATAAACTATATTATGAGTCGACTATGTGTATGTACTTGTGTACTTGATGTATAAATACCTTCACTGTACGTAAACTATATTATGAGTCGACTATGCGTATGTACTTGTGTACTTGATGTATAAATACCTTAGAACAAGTCCACAGTTTCTTCTCCGTGTACGAATAGAAACGAGCACCGAAAAATCACGTGTCTAAATAATCCTTTACTCAATCATTCCTACAAAAAGAGGGGTCAGTTCCTCAGTGAAAACCAGGGTCAAAAAGATTCTGATTCTATATGTTAAACAGGGTCTCCTTCGGTTTCAGGTTCTCAAAATTCCTATTTTAACTTCAAGATCTTTAGGTGGAAAAGCCCCGAGTGAATGAATATAAAGGGTTTCCTCTGTCTACAAAATGACCTAACCAAATAGGTAGGTTCTCTCTACTGTTCATAACTCGTATAAACCTCAATTCCTGAGAGGATCCCTGAACCCTTGGAGTACAGGACGAAAATCCCTCAGTAGGATAAATAGTTCGGTGTCTTCATGTGTGCGTCTGGGACGTATAAGGTTCTTAGTACACAAGACGGTACTTGCATGAGTAAGGTGGGACTGTTCTACCGTGGGTGTATTGTGTGGTGGCCGACGTCGATCTCCTCTGTAGAGGTGTACCAAGATTCAATCAGACTGACAAATGTTGGAGACTCAAGACGTTCCGAACTTTATTTGGTATGTATATTTAGATGGTTATTAACTTGTTTTTGTTATTCTTTTCTATTAAAATTCGACTGCTGTTCACCTAGTTGACGATATCACTTACCCCTCTGTTTTTTTTTTTCCCTTTTTTTTTCCGTTCCTTCATAAAGTTTCTTCACCACCATTTAGGTTAAAACATATCTCCAATTCCTCCATTATATGTACACATTTAGACCTGTCCACATTCTGTCTACATTCTTTACGTCAGACAAACTTGTTCTGTCACAAAATTCACCTTCTGTAAAATTTAATTTTAAAATTTTACTTTGTCCTGGGACATACTCGGTAGAAGACGGCCTAAGTCGGGTAACCGATAGTAACTCCTGGTAATATCGTTTGCAGGTCTCCTTTCGACCGTTTCTTTCGATTGTATGTCCCCTATCAGTTCACTAATTTTCCGGTCCTCCCTACAGACTTCGAAGGAGGGAGGAGATAAGAAAGGGAGGAAGACGGAACCAGTCACAAGATTCGGGTCCCAAGTGGGTGTGAAAGTTAAAACTCCCAAGACAAGTGACCATCCGAGAGAGCGGATAAATTCTAACAACATCGAGAAGACACTGGAGAGTGGGAACCTGTGTTTTACACAATATCTCTCAGGGGTTCCCGCGGTGAGATCTTATCATTGACTTAGGGTCACTACCTTCCTAATCAAAACACGTGTAGTGAGTTAAAAAGGTGAACGAGGGACTTTCATGACCCACTATCAGAGTCGAAATCCAATTACCTTTATAGTGGTACCGAAGATCGCCTCACGTTAGTAGTCCTGAGAATTGAAGAGGTTTATTCTTGAGACTCTCAATCTCCCGGTAATTTTATAAATTCACCGAGTATTAATCCACTTTCTCGATGACGGGGAGGCGACATAAAACTACAGACCGAAACAGAATTCGAAATGTCCGGCTTCTATATTTAAATGGTGTAGGACGTTTATTCTTGGAAGAATATTCTTATGAGTGGCAACCACCGTATCGATCTATACAAAAATGAAAAAAAGGGTTTTAAAATAGTACTTTTTAAAGTTTATGTATCTATTTCTTTAACCTTTTTTCTAATGTCCTTTATGGGCTGAGGATCTAAAAGATGTAACGTGGAATGAAAACAACGAAGAGATAGGTAAAGAGACAAGATAAAAACTGTGTAAAGTATTACTTGTCTATAGATATACGTACGTACGTACGATTCAACGATGTCAACACAGGTTGAGACCCTGGAGTACTCGACATCGGGTGATCCGAGGAGACAGACACCCTAAAAGGTCCGTTCCTATGACGTTACCCAACAGTAAAGGAAGAGGTCCCTATAACTACCGCTGACTCGACAAATACCAAAGTCTTACCACCAAACATTATTAGGGTATTAAAGTACAGGGAAGGCCTTTACATATTCTTAAGACCAACAGAATGCAAGAACCATCTCTAACCAAAACATTCATTAAGAATGTAAAATCGGAAAATATACAAAACAGAATTAAAGTACACAGACTACTGATTACTACCCCTTTTAAAAAAGAGCACAAATGAGAACTAAACATAAAAAACAAAAACCACTATACATACAAATTGGAGAACAGGTAAATGTAAGTCATATACAAAAGAATAATAAGTCCAGATCCTCACAAAATAAATAGGACCTCTGGTCAAGAAAGAGTTTATATACACAAACAACAACTTAACAAAGTAATAAACAATTAAAAAAAACCGACGTGACACACCGTACACCCTAGAATCAAGGGATTGGTCTCTAACTTGGGCATGGACGACGTCACCTCCGTATCTTAGAATTGGTGACCTGACTGTCCCTTAAGGGACCTAACAAAATTTCCCGGTAAAGAAACATGGTATTCCGGTAGGTTCGGGAGTACTAGAAATCCTGAGAATGATCCCACTCTTTTAGGGAACAGTAATCGGATGTCAGAAGACTTTACTTAAGGAACTAGGAGTCTTCTCGTGTATAGCTCAAATATCTAAGGGTTCATAAGGAAAAATCCATAGTGTATACATGAACTCTCTACAGACAGGAAAGATTCGACGAACTAAAACAAAGTGGACGGGGTGACTAGAATTTTTAATCTTTTTTCTTCCTTTCCTCACAATTATATTCGATATGGTTAGTTAGAGAATTTAAAATATCGAATATTATATTGGAAAGTTTATATAATATAGTAAACAACGAGTAATTCTCGGGGACTTCTTTCCGATAGTCGAGGTAAAACGTCTATATATTTGACTCAGTAACACTCCTATTCCGAGAACGAGTTCTCGTAAGTCGACCATTTTCCTTCTCAACTAAAAGTAAGACTGGGGAGAGAAGTGGAGACACACCAAGGTATCAACTTTACGTCTAACTACCAGTCATAACCTTAGTCCCGACCCTCTAATCGTAGAATGATAGGAGGACTATCACCTCTGTGATTTAGACTCGGACCTCTCACTCAATAATTAAGACTTATCGGTCCGGGACGATTTACGTAGGTGGGCACAGGATAAAGAGACTTATGACCCGACAAAATTCTTTGTTAAACAGTTTAATTACCGTTCAGTAGAACCTTTTCTTGTGTCACTGGTCATGAGACCAGTTTAAGAAAAGAATCAAGATCTTAAAACTCCTACATATGTACAACCCCCCTTTTTTTTTCTTTAAACCCAATCAAGGAGTTCCCAAATAAAAATTGTTTTCGAAAATCTACTATATGTCTTCTGTAAACGTTTCTATTTTAATAAGAGTACCTCACTAAGTCGAATAACGACGAGTAGAGGAAATTTTATTACCAAAGAAATGTAAACGACCTAAATAAAATTGTGTAATTTCGTAAAAGTTTTCATTTACAGTTAAACTTTTTAATGAGAGAGATACACAAGTCATTACCCTCCCATCGTGTGTTTATGTGGTAGTCGTTTATAGGTTCC
Organism: Capra ibex; assembly: GCA_006410555.1. Taxonomy (NCBI): domain Eukaryota; kingdom Metazoa; phylum Chordata; class Mammalia; order Artiodactyla; family Bovidae; genus Capra; species Capra ibex. The sequence continues at coordinate 19,607,405 of SJYO01016970.1, read as the reverse complement.
CCAAGAGAGTAATTTGGAAGGGTGTCGTAGTCCCGTCCACTTTCCTAATCTGCTGAATTAAGGACGAAGATTAAGGCGAAGGTAGTCTCGAAATTTATAAATGATGACGAATTCTTGGAACGTAAAACCATTAGAAACTACTTAGTCAATCCCCAAAACTTAATAGTACTTTCACGGGATATCTTCTCAGAATAGGAAACGTAAAGAGAGGGAGAAGGTTGGGGTCCGGGGTACTTTCATCCAATCAATTTGATCTAGTTTGCATTCAGATTTATTAACTTTGACCTGAGGGAGACCCTCGTCAACTTTAAGACAACATTTCGACCGTCATACTTTTAACAAGAAACCAGATTAACATGAGATTCATTTGACATAAGAAGGGAAACTGGTGTATAGATTTGTTTACGGAACGTGTATCACCCATGAGTCTTTTGTACATGTTTAACTTAAATTTAGACAATAAAGAATTCTTCCGTCTTACTGAAAGAAGAAATAAAGGAAGGATGGAGGAAGTTTATAAGTCTTACGACCTAATCTCAAAATGTATCGTCAAGACTTGGACTTAGTTACCTATCTTAAGTTCTTTAGATATGTAAACCCAACTTTTGTAATATAATTACCGAAAGAACACTGATTAGTAAAAATTTATAAATAAATAAACCGACCTGACCCAGAATCAACACCGTACACTCTAGATGAAACTACTGCTCCCTAACTTGGACCTAGGGATATAATCCTCACACCTCAGAATCGGTTACCTGGTGGTCCCTTCAGGGAGAGTACTGACTACAAATAAATCTTCGATCGTAAAGGAAGACAACACTTACTTTATGGGAAGAGGGTATGTGGTATTTCGACCGTCATAAGGATCTGTAAACCATGTCATCCGTAGTGTCTATAAAAGTTTAATATAACGATAATGTCTATTAAACATTATAAAAGTAAGTTGTAGAGTTTTCATAACTTAAGTGATCTTCTATAAAACCTCGAAGGTAACACCGGGTCCACCATTTCTTACGTCCTCTGGACCCAAGTCAGGGACCCAACCTTCCTAGGGAACCTCTTCCCTTTCCGATGGGTGAGGTCCGGTCTTAAGACCGGACCTCTTAAGGTACCAAACATATCTGGTACCCCAGCGTTTCTCATCCTGTACTGACTTACTGGCTGAAAGTAAAAGTGAAAAGTCTTCTATAAAAATAAATGACGTAAGTATTATTTCCTATATATAATAATTTCGGGATAAGACTCTCCCTAAGAGAATGAACAGTAAGAGAAAACCCCCCCGAGTGGAGTGTCATACACCCTAGGATCAAACGATTTTTCCCTTCCTTGACCACGGGGGACGTAACTTTAACCCCTAAGAATTGACGACCGAGAGGTCCCTTCAGGAAAATACCAGTAAGAAATTCACGGGAGTAGGAAGTCACTTTGGACGTACAGTACCTCTGAACATACAAAGGTTTCTGATTACCCTGAACCACAAGTTTCTTCCTAAAAGGAAAGGTCGATTTTTTCGTGGATTATGTTAGGATTGTTTTTCATGTATATAAGTCAAATTAGTTCCAAGGCACAACTTCAGTTTCTTTTGATTTATTAACGAGGTTTGTCTTAGAAATACAACATGTGGACTTTGATTATACTAAATGAACAGTTAACTTGGAGTTTAAAAAAGAGGTTTGTTATCCTCCCTTCCTAACCTTCCTTAATATAACTTACTACAGTAACTACGTCACCTTATCGGTGTTGGGTAAATTCTGAGACACAGGTAAGTGGACATTAGCCACGTCAAAAGGAACACAACCAAATCAAGAGACCGAAGCAGTGGCATTAACGATCTACCCACGCTCTTCCCTACCAATTACCGAAGGAGTAAGGGTAGGAACACCTCTCTCGTAACGAAATAGGTTTCTCGATTACTTCTTTGGAGATCAACGGTAATCCTTCCCTTTTCTCCCCCTCATAAACGTCTAATACGTTGAGTGTTTACGGATTGAATAATTGTATATAAATTTATACAAGTTATGAACGTCGGTCTTATACTGTGTGTGAGGTCAATAAAACAAAAGAATGTCTAAAAACTTTTAAATTTTTTATTTTGATTAAACTTTGTAACCACTTGTAATTAATATAGAGAATTATCCTTTAAAAAAATTTCATATTCTCATTACCTGTTTTACTTCTTTTTTTAGTGTAATAAAAATTTACCAAGTATTTTTCCTTATTCTTATTCTTTATTTATATTTAATCCTTTACATCAACGGTCCTTTTACTTCTTTATTATAAGGAGTTTTAATTTTCAAAATAAGTCAAGTCAAGTCAGTGAGTCAGCACAGGTTGAGAAACGTTGGGGTACTTAACGTCGTGCGGTCCGGAGGGACAGGTAGTGGTTGAGAGCCTCAAGTGGGTTTGAGTACAGGTAACTCAGTTACAGGTAGAGTAGGAGACAGTAGAGGAAGAGGAGGACGGGGGTTAGGGTTTCAAAATAATGTGTTGGAGTTTTTGTTGTTTGGAGTAACGTCCTCTGTGACAACTACGAAACGGGTGAACTGACTCGACTATAGTACCCACACTTTGGGTGTGGACGAAGAGGAAATTCGTTTTGTGAGTCTCGTCCGACGTTCACCGTCCCTCCCTTAGGGTAGGGTGATGTCGAGGAGTGGTATCCTACCGGTGAGGGGTCAGTGATTCAACCTACCGAACTTTCCCTTTGGATGACTTTTTATCTTGAGAACAGTCGAGAGGAGTAGTGAGACAGAGGGAAAGGAAGAAAGTCTGATTCTAAAGGGTTCTAATGGGTAGTTTGAGTAGCGAAGATGAGTTTATGGTGAAAGTGCTTTTCAGGTTATTCTTTGTTTGTTTGTTGGGGGAGAGGGGGGTGTGTGTGGAACTATTATTGATATTTTTTGTTTATATGTGAAGTGTTTTGTGCTATGAAGAGGGGGTGGGGACCGTGTGTGTACGTGAAACGGTACGTGGTCTCGAACCAAAACTGGATTATACGATATTTTAACAAAGTCTGTCGGGAGATCGAAGTAAAATATCGTCGGATTTCATATATTGAATCTGTCGTATAATTTTTCGTCTCTGTAATGAAACGGTTGTTTCCAGGTAGATCAGTTCCGATACAAAAAAGGTCATCAGTACATACCTACACTCCCAACCTGATATTTCTTTCGACTCACGACTTTTTAACTATGAAAACTTGACACCACAACCTCTTCTGAGAACTCTCAGGGAACCTGACGTTCCTCTAGGTTGGTCAGGTAGGATTTCCTCTAGTTAGGACTCACAAGTAACCTTCCTGACTACGACTTCAACTTTGAGGTTGTGAAACCGGTGGACTACACTTCTCGACTGAGTAAACTTTTCTGGGATTACAACCCTTTCAAACTTCCGTCCCCCCTCTTCCCCTACTGTCTCCTACTCTACCAACACCGTAGTGGTTGAGTTACCTGTACTCAAACTCATTTGAGGTCCTCGACCACTACGGACCGTACGACGTCAGGTACGTCAGTGTTCCTCAACCTACACTGACTCGCTGACTTGACTTGACTTGACTTGACTTTCATAAACTACACCATAGTCGGTCAGAGTCATAGGAGTGTCCAGAACTGAAGTAGGAGACGGGTCTACAGTCACTAAGTAGATTTATCACTTACGACCGGTACAATGATGGGACAAATTTCACAATCCTTCAACCGACCAGAGAGTCGTGTCCGAGGAGGAACCTATTCGAAAAGGAACGTGTGTTAGTCAATTTTTCTTCTTCGTCTTCTTTTCATATTTCTTTGTTCGTTTGTTGAAAGAAAATACCAAAAATTTCTTTACTTGTAAATTATTTCTAGGATAAAAAGAGAATCAAACAGGTTCTAATTCTTTGTTTTCAGTCACATTAATTGTCATATAAGTTTCTTAAGAGGGTATGAGACAATTACTTTTATGTTAAGTTATGTCAGTAATTTCTTCCTATAAACTACCCGAAGGGAAGACCAAGTCACCACTTCTTAGACGGATAGTTACGTCCTCTGTACCCACACTAGGGACAAGACCCTTCTAGGGTGTACGACGTCTCGTGGATTCGGACACTCGGTGTTGATAACTCAGACGCAAGATCTCGGGTCCCCGGTGTTGATGACTTGGGTACACGATGTTGATGATTTCAGACAGACGTTGTCCTCTGCGTTGGTGTTACTCTTCGGGCACGTGGCGTTGATCCTCTTCGAATACATTGTTGCTTCTAGGTCCTGTCGGTTTTTGATTTTTTACTTTCTTTAATTATTTATTAACAATTTATTTTGTATAGACCGTTTTTATGTATATGTATATAATAAAAGTTTTTACAAATACGACAAGTTAAACCGTATAGGTCTCCTCTCACTTTTTCGAATTGTTAGTCTTTTGCTTCTAGTACCGTAGACCAGGGTAGTGAAGTACCGTTTATCTACCCCTAAGTCACCTTTGTCACAGTCTGAAATATAAAACCCCCGAGGTTTTAGTGACGTCTACCACTGACGTCGGTACTTTAATTTTCTGTGAATGAAGAACCTTCTTTTCAATACTGGTTGGATCTATCATATAAGTTTTCGTCTCTGTAATGAAACGGCTGATTCCAGGCAGATCAGCTCCGATACCAAAAAAGGACACCAGTACATACCTACACTCTCAACCTGACACTTCTTCCGACTCGCGGTTTCTTAACTACGAAAACTTGACACCACAACCTCTTCTGAAAACTCCTAGGGAACCTGACGTTCCTCTAGGTTGGTCAGGTAAGACTTCCTCTAGTTGGGACCCTAAAGAAACCTTCCTTACTACGGTTTCGACTTTGAGGTCATGAAACCTGTGGAGTACGCTTCTCAACTGAGTAACCTTTTCTAAGACTACGACCCTCTCTAACCCCCGTCCTCCTCTTCCCCTGCTAACTCCTACTCTACCGACCTACCGTAGTGCCTGAGCTACCTACACTCAGACTCACTTGGGACCCTCAACCACTACCTGTCCCTCCGGACCTCACGACGCTAAGTACCCCAGCGTTTCTCAGCCTGTGCTGACTCGCTGGCTTGACTTGACTTGGAGATATATAAGAAATAACTAAAGAAACTTTCAATATGGATCATGTAATCTTTTATAAAATTAATTAAGGTAGGAAACTTGATTCATATTTTCCTCTTTCCTCCCTTTGGATTCAAGTCTGAGAGTCTCACAATCAATGTAATGATCTCTGTGACCATTCTCACTTTTTCCGTCCTAATTACTTCCTTATCTGTTTTCAAGGGACCTAAGAGAAGGGAAAGACGAAGTATGCAAGAAGAACCGGGGTCACGAGTCCGGACTTCCGAGTGGTGACTACTCGTGACTGCGTGGTAACTACGGTATACTGAATGTAGAACCGTAGAGGAAGAGAACCGGACAAAGATTTAGAACTGAAAAGGGCTCGACACTGTAACGTAAAGACGGTAACTGGGTGGTTACCAAAGGGTTTACAGACTGAACCTAGAGTGGGTCAAAAGTTACAGTCAGAAGAATGTTAAGTCACCAATGGGTAAGACAGAACACTATAATAGTAGATCTGGTGACGAGGTAAACGATCATACCCGATGATACCGGATACAGATTTATATTACATAACTACTAAAACTATAAAACGTTAATTGTAACATTTACTATACTCCTACCCGACACCCGAGTACTGAAATTACCTTTTCTGAAAGACGTACAGAAAAGGTCTTAAATCCTTATTCTGAAAAAAAAAGTTCACGACCTATAACCGAAGTATAAGGACATCTCTAAGTAAGATTTAGTACTTTTAGTGGTTATTTCCCCTCTCCGGCAATAACGAGCATGGTCCCGTCTGACAGGAGTAGAAAGGAACTAATGATAGATCGTAACACCTAAGTTATTGTAATCCGGATGTCTTACAAGACGTTTAAAAGCTAGTCATGTAGTCACCCACGAAATAACAATATCAACTATATGATATCTCGGGTCATACTACTGAGAGAAAAGAGTCCTCGAAGGCGAATACAAAAATTCAGTAGTGTTTACGTAAACTAGGGGAAGAATGACAGAACATGTTTTATCTCATTGAAGTAGAACATTTGGAAAAATAAAGTAGACCATGAAATTTTATGTGTTCGGTTCATGGTAAAGAGTAAAAATTTTTATCCTTTAGTGATCTTTAGCAGTTACTATACATGTCAATTAACTTAACGACCTGACTTTGTTATAATGATTATTTGTTGATTTACTGTGTACCAATTTTACTTGAGTAGTGTACGTCTGATATTAATGTTCCATACTTTTTAGTATACGTCTCCAATAGGAGTGACCTTTCATTTTATTGACAGAGTAAGTCTCGACTAAACGATTTTACAATAGACCTTTTGGTTATTTATAAGTAATAAGTATAATTTTTTAAGACAGTCGTCGTCTAATGAAGAAAGTTCCAGTGGATATGACTTTTCGTGTTTCTCCGTCGTTCCCTTTGTGAATAGGTACAAGGACAATTTGGTGTGTTAAAAACTGGAGATCGTTTAAAGACTAAGGTGAGACGACGTAAACCTTTTACTTTAAACCCCAAACGACTAAGGAAAACGAAATATGCATGTGACATTTGTATTTAAAGTACATCGAGTAACTTTTATTGACCTTTCTTCTACTAGACACATTTATACTCTGTAAGTATAAAATAAAGATCATCAACTTTTTATTAAAGAAACTGTATGTCGTAATTTATAGAGGGTTTCGTAAATGTTAGACATTTTCAATGAGTTTAATATATCAAGGTAATGTCCGTGTTACCCTTTCTAGATATGTATGTGTGTGTGTGTGTGTGTGTGTGTGTGTGTGTGTGTGTCTCACAGTATATAACTTTGTACTTCAGTTTCTCCAAAACTCTCAAAACTAGTAAAATGTAATTTAGTCCTACTGTATGAAAATAAAAAATTTAAAACAAATAATTAACTAGATCATCAGTTTAACTCAAATAATGAAAAGGTGGTGAATTTAGAAATAACGTTCCCATAAAGGGTTATTACCTCGTTTCATGATTCAATTTTGAAGTAGTCACTGGTTCAGTAGAAATACTGGATTTTTCATTCGGCGTCTCACTCCTCTTTGATATCCCACACCCCTTGGTCTCTTCTACTGTGGATTAATACATATCATCATCATCGGAATCAGGGAGTCAGCACAGACTGAGAAACTCTGGGGTACCTGACATCGGGTGGTCCGAGAAGACAGGTACCCTATAGGATCCGTTTGTATGACCTCACCCAACGGTAAAGGAAGAGGTCTAATGTGTATACCTAGGTATGTTACAGTCCGACTAATAACTTTGAACGTTTAATTCTATCGGAGTTTAGTCATGTAATTTACAAAACTTTTGACTTTACTCTGAACATGGTCAGACGGCTTACTGCGTGTAAGTCACACCTTTAACGGATTTAAGACCAGGGTGTTTAGGTAGTGATTAGGTTTCTCTAATGTAAAAATGGTCATACCACCTACACGAAATAAAGTGTCAAATATATGACAATTTATACTGTCTAATAAAATGTATATTACTTTTCATTTAAAGTGAACATTGACGGACCTTTATTTAAATTCAAAATAAAAGAATTGTCTAAATAAGGGAGAAAGAAAAAACCTTAATTACAGGAAACTCTGACTATACATGTAAAGAGAAGTGGTCAGATTTAAACCTCGGGTTGAGGGACCGTAAGAATTTGTCTTATAGTCGTCATTAAGACCAGTAGTCGACACTCATGTAGTCATTTAGATCGAGTCACTGTAGAGACGTGGAGGGACATCTGTGATCTTGTGGAACCGACTACCGGTCAACCAGTTCGTGATCTCTTAGGGACCATACACACCGACGATGTTCATTTGGGTAGTAAAGTATTCGACTCTGAGCCGTTTTAAAGTGAAAGGAGACATTCTTGGATCCTTCCAAACCTTCGTAGAAATTTTCAGGAATATTACTTACAGAACCCCACTGTTACAATCTAAAAATAAACAATTACAGTAAACAATAGACATTTTTTTAAGTTTGTATTTTACAAGGGTAATATTTTTTTTTACATTCATTCTTTTTCGTTTGTTTAACACACAGAATGGGAGATAAACACTACAAGTATGACATCTTACTTAAGAACGTCCTTTCACTTTGTCTATGGATCGCAAATTCTTGTCGAGTAAGATATGAGACCTGATACATACATATTTCAGGAAATCAAAATGAATAGAAGTCAGTGATAACTCCTGTACTTAACGTTTTATCACGTCAGTCGTGTACTAAACGTCCGTCCCTTGTTCCATCAGATAAGGTCATTTACCTCACTATCAGACCCACTATTACTCAGTGTTTTATCTTACCTAATAGTGACTGGACACTTTTCTCATTGTAACTTTTGACCTACTCTAGGTTCAGTCTATAATCCCTTTCTTCTCCATCCGGTTACAGTCTTTACATTATAGTATCGAGTCCTTCTCAGTTCTAGACTTTTGACCGGTTTCTCTTCCTCTCCGGTTTTGAATTCGTTACCACTCGTAGTCTCGGTCCAGGAACTCAGGTCGTGTTGTAGTCCCGGTTCTCTTTACTTTGTCCTTCCTTCCTCTGAGACCCCTTGTAAAACGGAAAAGGAAATAATTGGGACGGGGAGGGGGGTACGAATGGTTAAAGAGTATTATATTACTTGTCAAACTCTCCGACCTAAACCCAAGGAGAGAAGAGACTAGAATTAATCGTAATTCGTACGACACTTAGTTCACTGTAAAATTAATTAAATTAAACCCCTTATTTACTTATTTCTTCACTGTTATCACCTTGGTTACTCGTTTTCCCGTAGGTGAGACATAAGACGGTTTAGACAAAGAAAGTACCATAATAAGTACGTACAAGAGTAGTCATTTCATACTTCCTTAAGGGAGATACATCAGAAGTATTGAGTCTCCTAACAAAAAAATTACAACCCGTTAGACTAGTTACTCTTTTCAATCAAGAAAAGGATAAGTAAAGAAACTATTAACACTCAGTCTTAAAAAGTATGACTATCGATAATAAGGAAGTAATAAACACAGAAGTACAGGAAAAACGTCTCCTCTCCTATATACAGAATTGAACCCAAGGGGTCTTCGAAGACACTCTTGTCCAATACTTTTGATTAACTAAACCAACCACTAGGACTTTTTGTGACCATCCTGTCATCCCCTAACTGTACACCTCTATTTCTCCTGAGATTACACACATGAAAACTCGTCTAATAGTCGTTTCCATGTACCTCGAATTAGGGTAATGCTCAGACTCTTTAAGTCCTAATCCCTTGACCCTATTAATGTGAGAGGACAATGGGGAACCGACCCGTTACGACCCTCTAAGACCCCTACGACCCTCTACGACCCTCCACGACCCCTAACGACACCCTCCACTTAAAGTAAGGGACCTTAAAGGTAACTAGTGGTCCACCCTGTCTCTTTAGAGAATTACGTCTTCGACCGGAAACCTTTAACAAGTCTAAAGTGAGTTCGACACAACCAACTCTCTTGTTCCCTTTTGTGGTTGACACAGATGATATTCTGTCAAATGAAACAAGGAGTTATTAATAAGTAGACTTTAAATATGACACCCCCATTCTAATAAAGAACAAATGAAAGTTTTATGAACCTGTTGATTCGGTTTACTAAAATACTATGATATAATTAAAGTGTCATCAAAACTCTGTTAAAAATCGAAAACGTAAAGTTTTACAATGTATATACCACCTTACCCGGAAGAGAGTAATATTGAAAAAAGGGTTAACGATAAAAGATAATTAATGGTTTCAATGTCTATTTTAAATCTTACTAAAACGATGATATTTTATAGTAACCCTAAAAAGAACCAAAGCGAGTGTGGTGATAATCGGAATGTGTTCTTAGACCCTCCGTGAGGTTAGAAAGATTATAGATAAGAGAAGTAGAGGTATTTTGTATGGAAAAAAATTGTACAGTCATTTTGAAAAAGGATTTAAACAGAAACCTAAAAAGGGACAGTATAAAAAAGTATACTTTGAAAGTATAAGTATAAACTAAAGTACCACCTACCCTAGAAACCCCAGAATTCTACTCTCGATCTTTACAGACCCCTCCCCTGAACCATTTTCTACTCTACCCCTCATCTTCCGACAAAGAGAATCTCTGACCGAGAACCACGGTACTTCGCTTATATCTTCCCCTCCCTTGAAAAAGTGACCCACTGAGGTCCACTGTTCCCGGGTATCGGTCTCCTATGTAAAACCAAGAATCACCACTGTACATCGACTCTCTCCCATCTCCCTTAGACACTGTAGACCGGCTGTGAACCCGTCACCCCTGAGGACACCTTATCGTGGATCTACCAAACGATGAAACTCTCTACTTTAGACACCACACCTTTAGTTACACAATTATGGTCTGTGGTTTTTCGTTCATCGTTTCACATCTCTACGGACTTCACCGAAGCCCTCCTCTTGACCGGACTTATGTCCTCAATGTCCCTACCAGGACCTCGTCGGTCCCGTCTTACCTATCTCGATTCCCATTGGATATTTTTCCTTTCTCAAAAAAGATAGGAGACAGCTCGTTTCAAGAAAGAATGAGTCTACGTGTCATAAGTAGTTCTGTCATTTCTTTACGTGTGCTATTTTGTCTACTTCTGGGAGACCAGATTCCCGTCGAGAGATTAATCGATATTATTCCATTACCGGAAGCACGACAGTAAACTCCCCTACAAAATTTTAAAAGACGGACACAGTTCTCTGCGACAGTGGGTAGGGGAAGGGAGAAGTCTCACCAGGACGGAAGAGTGTGTCTTGTATTTACTCCCCACTTACTAGTGTCGGTTCCATTGAGTGGTGTTATTTCGTTTTTACTTTAGATTAATTATTTTTAAATTTTTCCGATCAATTATTTTTAGAAGGTTACTCTACCTGTAAATACTGTAAGTCACGTTAAGTCATTTACAAATAACCTGTAGATATGTAAGATACGTGAGTAAACCCTTACCAGACACTAATAAAAATTGGAAGAAACTTTTTTCTTCATTCTGAAAAAGGAAATAGTAACTAGTCGTGTCTATTACGTTTTGAATATAAAGAGATATGTTATAGGGAATCGTTGAGGAATCGTTGGAAGTTTACTCGGTCGAAAGTGGTCACTTCAGAAGTCTTGACTTTTAAAAATTGTTCGAAGAAGGAAAACGATGATTTGGAAAGTAAAGTTTACAAAACATTCTCTGTATTTTATTATAAAGGGTATTTCCAAATTTAATAAGTAATAGTTCATGAAGAAGGAGGTGGGGACGGGTTTTCTATAAGTACAGTATTAGGGACCTTAAACACTTGTCTATAAGAATGTTCCGTTCCACTTAATACTAACGTCTCTCTTAATTACAGTGACCATTTTTTGGATCGACGGTTACGTACTCTGTATTCTCAACACCCAAGATAAGGATCCAGTCCTTCTAGGAAATCTCTTCCTTTACCGTTAGGTAAGAACGGACCTCTTGTGGTACCTGTCTCCTTGGACCACCCGATGTCAGGCACTTCGGTGAATCGTACGTGTGTGAGTGTGCGTATAAGAATATTCCATTCCCCCTTAACACTGACGTCTATCTTGATTATGGTGACTGGAACTCTACCTCTCGTAGGACCTGTAAATCGACACGAACCGTATTAATGTTCACAGGAATTTATCCCTTGTACCTCCGTCCTGTCAGTCTTGTCTCTCGTGTCTCAATCGTGGTACTCTTTCTGAGTCGACCTGGAACGACTGAAATTGGTACCTTCTCCCGGTATTCGGTTCCTTCCTTCCATCAGAAATCTTTGTTTCTTCGGTTCTTTTATCTGTGAGGGTTAGACATACGTCCAGTCCTTCGTTGTCAATCTTGACCTGTACCTTGTTGTCTGACCAAGGTTTATCCTTTTCCTCATGCAGTTCCGACATATAACAGTGGGACGAATAAATTGAAGATACCTCTCATGTAGTACTCTTTACGACCTGACCTTCTTTGTGTTCGACCTTAGTTCTAAAGACCCTCTTTATAGTTATTGGAGTCTGTACGTCTACTGTGGTGGGAATACCGTCTTTCACTTCTCCTCGATTTTTCGGAGAACTACTTTCACTTTCTCCTCTCACTTTCTCCACCGAATTTCGAGTTGTAAGTCTTTTGCTTCTAGTACCGTAGACCAGGGTAGTGAAGCACCCTTTATCTACCCGTTTGTCACCTTTGTCACAGTCTGAAATATACAACCCCCGAGGTTTTAGTGACGTCTACCACTGACGTCGGTACTTTAATTTTCTACGAATGAGGAACCTTCTTTTCAATACTAGTTGGATCTATCGTGTAAGTTTTCGTCTCTGTAGTGAAACGACTGATTCCAGGCAGATCAGTTCCGATACCAAAAAAGGACACCAGTACATACCTACACTCTCAACCCGACACTTCTTCCGACTCGCGGCTTCTTAACTACGAAAACTTGACACCACAACCTCTTCTGAGAACTCTCAGGGAACCTAACGTTCCTCTCGCTTAGTCAGGTAAGACTTCTAGTCGGGACCCTAAAGAAACCTTTCTTACTACGATTTCGACTTTGAGGTCATGAAACCGGTGGACTACGCTTCTCAACTGAGTAACCTTTTTTGAGACTACGACCCTCCCTGACCCCCGTCCTCCTCTTCCCCCACTGGTTCCTAATCTACCGACCTACCGTAGTGACTGAGGTACCTACACTCAGACTCACTTGGGACCCTCAACCACTACCTGTCCCTCCGGACCGCACGACGGTAAGTACCCCAGTGTTTCTCAGTCTGTGCTGACTCGCTGACTTGATTTTGGAGGTCTTTCTTTGTCTCGGGACGGCTGTGGAACTAAAATCAGGTCACTTTAGGTAAAACCTAAAGACCTGGGGTCCTAATATTCTATTCTGTAAACGTAACAAAATTCGGTGATTCTATCACCATTCAATAATATCGTCGTCATCCTTTGTTGAACGTATTTTTATTCGGGAAAACCAAGTATTATATTTAAAGACAGGAAAAAGAGTATCTACCATAAATGGTCGAAGGACTACCATGGTAGATTGATTAACTCGTAGGTCGATGGACTTATTAGAGGGTGGGAGATGGACCTTTACAATTGTCGACACAAATATTTAGTAGATGAAGTTTTCGAAACTTGAGATGAATGAACTAAGAGAAGCGGAGACGAAGTCGGTTATTCTTGTTTACGTTTTGGATTTGGATTGATTGTTTTGTTTCTATCGGACCGTAAAAGTAATGGAAGGTACAGTGTTTATAGTTAACAGTTTTAAAAATATCAGACTGGTACTGGAGGATCGGAAGATTTAACGATTCCAGGTACAAGGGTAGTAAATTACATGACCATGGGACCGAAGGTTACATACTACAACAAGTCAGTGATTCAGCACAGGTTGAGGAACGTTAGGGTACCTGACGGGGTGAGGTTCGAAGGGACAGGAAGTGATAGAGGGACTCAAACGAGTTTGAATATACGTAACTTAGTCACTACGTTAGGTTGGTAGAGGAGAAGACAGTGGGGGAAGAAAAGGAAGGGAGTTAGAAAGGATTGTAGTCTCAGAAAAGGTCACTCAACCGAGAAACGTAGTCCAAAGGTTTCATACCCTCGTAGTCAGGAAGGTCACTTATAAGTTTCAACTAAAGAAAATCCTAATTGACCAAACTTGAGGAACGACGGGTCTCTTGAGAGTCCTCAGAAGAGTTCTGTTGTGGTGGTACGTACGTACGATTTAGTAAAGTCAGTACAGGTTGAGAAATACTGGGATACCTGAGAAGACAGGTACCCTAAGAGGTCCGTTCGTATGACCTCACTCAACGGTACGGGAGGAGGTCCCCTAGAATGGTTGAGTCCCAAACTTGTGTCCGGAGAATATAGAGGACGTAACCGTCCACCTCAGAAATGATAATTACGGATGACCCTTCGGTGTTACATATCACAGTTACAGACACCGTACTTATAAGGGTTTTTTCGAAAATAGTTTGATGGGTTGTACTCCGTAAATTTGACTCAACTTTTCTTGCCATATGTTGGTTAAGAACCCTCAGGGATTCCGGATCGGACAGTGCCACGATTCATGGTGGGGGGTTGAAGGGGTGTAAAAGGGAGAGACTCTTTAGGATAAATATCGAGAAGAGAAGGTAAAAGGACAGAATTGTAGGGTACACTACCGTACCTAAATGAGAGAAACTTCGAAATAGTCGTTGAATGTGAGTTCTTGTAGAGTTCAGACCTGAGGGATATTGTTAAATGTGAAACGGAGGTTAACCTCTAGACTCCCGACCCTCCTTTTCCTGGGTTACCCAACCTAATCGTAGAGATCTTTACCTCTCAGAGGAACAAAACCTCAAGAGCTACGACGACCGTAATCATAACGACCAAGAAGTAAATAACGGGAACTCTTGGAGTTAACTAGTGGAGTTTAGGTCAGAGGACGGGATGCTGGTATGTACGCAACTTTTAGAACCGTAACTATTACCGTTCTTTTACTTCCAGAAACCCCTTTAGTAAGTTGGAATACAAGACTGACGGAGTCTTAAAGGAGAAGTACGTAGAAATAAAGTCACAGAATGGAGGTTAATGTCCTCTGTAAAAAGTAGGACAAACTTCGGGTGAGGAAGTGAAACTGAGTAAAGGAGTCGGAAGAGTAGAGAGTCTTAAAGGAAGTAGTCACCTCAAGAGAGACGTGGGTTCGTATGCCGAGGAACGTCTGACTTGGAGAAGAAAGTCACGATTTGTAGAAGACCAGAGAAGGTTAAGACTTTTTTATTTTAAAGAAATGTAGTTGTATAAGGAAAGGACAATAGTACAGAAAAAGAGTACAACCTAAGATCTCTCTCAGTGGATGTGTACCGTCTCGGAAAAGAAAAGACCAAGTAAACCAAAAGGGGAGTAAAAAGCAAAGATCGGTTAAGAGTTCAGAATGGTAGGAGAGGTGAGGGTGGAAGTTATGTGTCTGTGAGGGGTGGGGGGGGGGGGTGTGTTTGTGTAAGTGTACAATTTGATGATACTAAAGATACTTAAAACTGAAATGTAAGAAAGGAGGTAGACGACAGAAAGGGGAGATAGGTTAAAAATTTCTACCAGTATAATCGTTCATAGAGAGAGAAATAATATTTTAAGAAGACCCGTTATAATAGGTGAACATACCAAAATCGATAAAAAATTACTCTTACTACGGGTTTGCGTATAGAGGTGGAATAAAAAAGGTGAAAAATGTACTTATGATGTACTCTTGGAAGTTAGGTTTCCTAGTTTTGATTCAAGTTAAAAAAAAGAGAAGTTTGGATGAACGGAAGGAGACAATAGACAGAGTGGACACTTTTGGTCATAGGTAAGTCCATTCTTCGGACCTTCAATGGAAACTCGGGAAGGAGGGGAGACATCATAAAGGTACGGGTCGGTTGGTACTTCGGGATTTATAAAGACCTTGGATACTTAAAAGGGGGAATGATTCTGAAATTAATAAAAATACTCTTAATAACGTCTCGAAAGGGCGACTAGAGAAAAACGACAACAAATCAACGGTTCAGTGCAGACTGATAAAACACTAGGGTACCCGACATCGGGCGGTCCGAGGAGACAGACACCTTAAAAGGTCCGTTCTTATGACTTCATCCATCGGTAAAGGAAGACGTTCCCCAGAAAGACTGGGTCCCTAGCTTGGACGTAGAGAACGTAATTAATCGTCTACCTAAGAAATGGTGACTCGGTGATCCCCTGGGGTTCTTATGACCTCACCCATCGGATAGGGAGGAGGTCGACTAGAAGGGTTGGGTCCTTAATTTGTTTTGGTTAGTTGGTTAGTTAGTCAGTGATATAGAATATAAAATTTTTTACGAATCACTGAGACGGACCGGATGTACCACGTCATACGTGAAACTAGTGTAGTCTTTCTAGGGGTGACAGGACGAGAGACAAAAGAAAAGGAGGCGACGTGGAATAGAGTCTGGGTCACTCGGTCGTGAGTACTTGAAATTGTTCGGGGGTGAGTGTGGTACGATTTAAGTGCAGATGTAACTACGTTTGAAAGAGGAGATGATCCTCAGGGAACACGTACGTACGATTCAGTAAAGTCAGTACAGACTGAGAAACGTTGGGATACCTGACGTCAGGTGGTTCGAGGAGACAGGTACCATAAGAGATCTGTTCTTATGACCTCACTTATCGGTACGGGAGGAGGTCCTCTCGAAGGGTTGTGTCACTGACTTGTGTGTAGAAAACACAGAGGACGTAACCGTCCACCCAGAAATGGTGATCGAAGTGGACCCTTTGGACCCTTCGGATCCTCAGGGAATGAGGAATACATAAACCAACTGACGAAGTATGGACTGAAGTGTGGAAGGACTTATGAAGACACTCGAGAGACCCCAAGGAGACATGACACTCGATTCGTAAGGTGACAAAACTTTAGAATATCTTAACTCGATAGTGGATCGTTTCTCCTCCAGTATAATTATTACTTCTTATATCGTGTCTTGAACCGTGTGTGAGACATTTATAACCAAAATCAACTACACCCTGATAATTTGTAGTAATTTGAGAGAGGTCGTGGTCGTGTCTTAAGAACTACTTGCAACTTGTCAATTATTCACACGACTTACTTTAGTTGTAAGGACACGGAAGATTATATAGTCCTTCTCTCTTTTCTTCCTTCCTACCGTCCCACCTTCGTTTTCCATCGTTGTTCGAAAGATTACCTAAAAGAGAAATTTGATCTTTAAGATGACCTCCTTCCCAGTTACAGTCCCACTTACATTGTCTCTTCTACTTTCTGCATGTTACTTCTAAGTAAGTTTGTGGTAAGACAGATTCTGAATGTGGTTTCGACAGGTGCCATATGAATCATCACAGACTGATAACCGCTGGACAACTTGACGTCGGGAGGTCCGGGGTGACAGGTACCTTAAAAGGGCAGTTCTTGTGACCTCACCCGTCGCTAAAGGACGAGGTCATGTAGACTGGGCTCTCTCACTTTCAGTACAGAAATCAAGTCAAGTCAAGTCAACGAGTCAGCACAGGTTGAGAAGCACTGGGGTACTTAGCGTCGTGCGGTCCGGAGGGACAGGTAGTGGTTGAGGCCTCGAATGAGTCTGAATACAGGTAGTACAGCCACTACGGTAGATTGGTAGAGTAAGAGGACAGGGGAAGAGGAGGACACAAGTCAGAAAGGGTCGTAATTCCAGAAAAGGTCACACAGTCAAACGTAGTCCACCGGTTTCATAACCTCAAAGTCGAAGTCGTAGTCAGGAAGGTTACTTATAAGTCCTGACTAGAGGAAATTCTACCTGACCAACCTAGAGGAACGTCTGGTTCTCTGAGAGTTCTCAGAAGAAGTTGTGGTGTCAAGTTTTCGTAGTTAAGAAACCACGAGTCGAAAGAAATATCAGGTTGAGAATGTAGGTATGTACTGATGACCTTTTTGGTATCGAAACTGATCTACCTGGTGACAACCATTTCATTACAGAGACGAAAAATTATACGACAGACCCAACCAGTATCAAAAAGAAGGTTCCTCGTTTGCAGAAAATTAAAGTACCGACGTCAGTGGTAGACGTCACTAAAACCTAAGGGGGGACTTTATTTCAGAGAGTGACAAAATTAACAAAGGGGCAGATAAACGGTACTTCACTACACTGGTCTACGGTACTAGAATCAAAAATCAACACAGAACCACCTATGGTTTATGTGAAATTCGTCACTGTCAAGATAAAAGTCACTCCGAATCTGGTTCTAGGTAACGACAAAGAAGGAAGTCGGTCTTCTCCCTCTCTATCTCGTCTCAGAAACCAACCGTTGAAACGTGATTAAATCCTGTATCGAAGGAAAGGAAAGGGTTCCCCGAAAGGTCCTCCGAATCACCATTTCTTAGGCGAACGATTACGGACGTTTACGTCCTCTGTACCCAAACTAGGGACTCAGTCCTTCTTCGGGACCTATTCCTCTACCATTGGGTGAGGTCATAAGAACGGATCCCTTTAGGGTACCTGGCTCCTCGGACTGGCCGAAGTCAGGTACCCCAACGTTTTCTTACCCTGTGACGACTCGTTGACTTGTTGTTGAAGGAAAAGGTTGGTGGAATACAAACAGGTTCGACCAGATGGAGATTCCCCTAAAGACAATAGGTGACACGACAAATGATAGAATAGTAATGTATAAGTGACGACGGGTACCGTTAAAAAGAAGACAGTTTTATCCGTTTGTAAAAAATTTTTTCACAAAAATTACCATTCTATTCCGATTTTGGGTACCCAATTGACATGTCAGTCAAGTAATATTTCGGTTCCTATTCATCTATGTGTTTTCAAATAAAATTTTAGGAAAGACAGATTAGAAGTAACCCGTTACCTTTATGTGCCTAGAAGATTCGAGAAAAAGTGGAGAAGGGGTGAGGGGTAGTCAAGACAGTAACGATCATGTACTCAGTTGGTCGCAGAATTTAGTGACGAACGAAAGTCACAGTAAAGATCAAACGTCGAGACGTTTGTTGAGTCAACAGTCTCCTCTGTCTAGACCCGCATTATAGTGAACGTTTACTAAATAAGGTATTTCATGTATTTTTACGTAAAACTTGAGGATTCGAATAATAAGGGTATCATTTGTTACCACATTTCTCTTGAGAGAATCAAACGAACGTCACACTCTTCACAGTTCCCCTTCAGCATAATGTAAATGGTAGAAAACGTAATAGCCAATTGATTATCCCAACTACTCCCTTTTCGGTGAACATAATTCACTATCCTTTATTAGAGTGACACTTCTGTACAACTGTTGTCCTTCGGTCTGAGGTCTCCTTTGATTAGAGAGAGGTAAAGGAAATAAAGAGGATTTACCGAAAAACAAAATAAAACGAAACAATCTCACCGTGACAATACACTTCGGATTTACTTCGACCCACGTTAAGAAAATTCTACAAAGCGATGTCTTTTCCTCTCTCTCAGTAAACTCTCTTCACTTGTTTACTAGCGGACGGTTGTAAAAAGGTACTTCGGATCAACTGTAAACCCCATTCTGATAAGAAATGACTCTGTCCGACACAGAGCGTGAGGATCCGTAAATCGTAGAAGCAAAGGGTGGATAATTTATGGTTCTCGTACGATATCAATAGTATTCTCAGTCAGCGTGTGTAAAAGTTTCTCAAAAAACTCCTCTGTCTTACCGGAGGTTAGTTCTTTCCGGTGAACCACTCACTCTGATCGTGACTGTATGCATATTATGGTACACATTTCACACTTGTCGGGAACCTTTTCTGGAACTACGACCTTCTCTAACTTCCGTTTTCCCCTTCCCCCACCGTCTCCTACTCTACCAATCTATCGTAGGGACTGGATTACCTGAACTTAAACTTGTTTGAGGTCCTCTATCCCTTTCTGTCCCTTCAGACCACACGACGTCAGGTGCCCCAACGTCTCAACCTGTGCTGAATCGTTTACTTGTTGTCGTCGTAACACATTTTACGAATCGGTCACCCTTTGACGAGACGTCGTGTCCCTCGAGTCAAACTATGAGACACTACTGGACGACGACGACACGGCGAAGTCAGCACAGGCTGAGACACGCTGGGGTATCTGCCGTCGGGTGGTCCGAGGGGGCAGGGACCCTAAGAGGTCCGTTCTTGTGACCTCACCCAACGGTAAAGGAAGAGGTTACGTACTTTCCCTTTTCACTTTCCCTTCAGCGAGTCAGCACAGGCTGAGAATCGCTAGGGTACCTGACGTCGGATGGTCCGATCTCCCCACCTTACCCTCCAACCCTCCCTCCGAGTTCTCCTTTGTGTGTGTGTGTATGTGTGTGTATTGACTAAATAAGGTAACATGTCGTCTTTGATTGTGTTGTAACATTTCGTTAAAATGAGGTCAATTTTTTATTTATTTCTTTTCTTTTCGGTGAACCCTCACGGAGTTCGATACACTCCAGAAGAACTTTGAAACAAAATAGTCTCACAAAATTAATTATAGTGACTGTTTGTGCCCCTAAACGTCTGTACCCTCCCGAACTTCATTGTGTAGGTTTCTCCGATCTGTGGTGAATCATCCATGAAATATTTGTCGTCGTGTAATAACACTCCTTTATATCTTCTATGTTACTACTTACTTCTGAGTGAGAACACGAGTTTCTTTTTTGTTGACCTCTTTTGAATATACTTTCGTACGTGGAATCACTGCTTTGGGCACTCAGGTCACCAGTCCCTATACCTCCGACCCTTTCTTGACTTAAATTTAACGTACTCCCGATAGTTCGAAGGGACCATCGAGTCGACCATTTAGGCGGACGTTACACCCTCTGGACCTAAGTCAGGGACCCAACCCTTCTAGGGGGTCTCTTCCCTTACCGATGGGTAATGTCATAAGACCGGATCTCTTAGGGTATTTGACATATCAGGTACCCCAGGGCTTCTCAGCCTGTACTGACTCGCTGGAAATGGAAGTGAACAGAGCGAAGATCTAGAATTTACTCGTGAGTACGATGACACCTCACATTCACGCCAAGATTAGGCCATTTCACACTCTTCACAATCAACGACTCACCACAGGTTCAGAAACGTCGGGACACTTGACATAGGGCGGTCCGAGGAGAGAGGCACCCTAAGAGACCACTCTTATGACCGTACCCACCGGTAAAGGAGAAGGTCCCCGAAAAGGGTTGAGTCTCTAACTTGACTCAGAGGACGTAATATCCACCTAAGAAATGCCACACTTGGTGGGTCCTTCGAGAGGACCATGGTTGATGTATGACCCAACCGGTTTTTCAAGTAAACATTGTAAAATGTCTTTTGGGGTTCACTTGAAAAACCGGTTGGATTATTAAAGGTAGGTTTTAAACTCCACTTTTGTCTCTACTTGCCTAATCAAATAGCATTTGAAGTCGAATCCTAAGTCGATTATGAATTCATATCGGTCTCTCCTTTTAAGTTTTAACGGAATCCTTTAATTACAATTTAGAAAAATTTAGAGGTAATTGTCCTTTTCAAAAACGGAAACTTATTTTATCTGTTACTGAAATAACGTGAAGTGTAAGAATACTTATAAAAGAAAGTTATGGATGAATCAGGGATTACAAAGTACGTGATCACAAAAATTATGTTAAAAATAAGGGTCTGAGTATACATGGGAACCGAATAGATTATTGTAAAGTGTAAGAAAGACAAGAAAAAAAGGAGACATACAAAATAAATACTAACACTGAGGATGAAGATAACGATAAACGTTCTATAAAATCACAAATGAAAATAAGAAAATGTATTTGGGTGGGTAAATCACGAATTGGTATAAATGACTTACGTATGATACTCTTCGATATTATAAATAAATAACGAAACTCTTTGATCCTACAGATTATTGTTCTAATAAAGTCATATTCAATATTTACATTGTATTTTTCTTTATTCTTTCATGTCCCACCTCTTTAAGAGTTTAATAACATTTATATAGGACAAGTTCTCAGTTAACTCAGAGACCCGTAAAATTTTTGACTTCAAAAGGTAAAATTAACGAAAGTTAACCCGTTATAAGTTAGGATATCGCACAAACTATTTCATTTAACTTTGTTAAGGGACTCTATGAATCAGACCAAAAAGAAGATGAGAACAATGGTCTTCTTTTTTCCGTTGTTGTTGTTGTTGTTGTTTTTCTGTCGTTTATTAGGACAAAATTTAACATACATTATACATTGTTAAGTTGGAATAGAATCTGAATCATTGGATCTTATAAAGTTCAAATATTTGATATGTTAATTTTTTTTACCTACCTCCAAAGTTTCTTTAGACGGAATTACTACATCGTCCGTCGGTCGACAAGGGACGTCAAGGAAACGTCTTATTTCATGACTAAACTGTCACCAACCAATGGGTTTCTCTCATAGAACCGTAGGTTCTTTATGTCTTAGAGTAACGTCACTTTAGACTAGAGAGTCCTGGGTTAAGAGAAACGTTTAGGTTCCCTTGGTATACCGGTAATTGTAGACCCCAACACCTTAGACTACCGTGACCCAAGTTTAGGGACACTGATGGTCCATTAACAGACTTCCGGTTCAAGAAACAGAAGAAGTCGTCGTATAAAACTGTAGGTTCTTACTAGTAGAAGAGTGACTCGAATCACGTAGGAGTCTAAGGAAAATTGTATCGTGAGGTCGTCTTAATCTACCGGCTTATAATGACGGTTTTATATCATTGATCCATATAATACAATCAGTGGTTTTGTAAAGGAGATGGGATAGAAGGTAAGGATATAACTGTCGGTGATGTTATAGTCCTATTGTGTACGGGTAGAGAGAGGGTGGTGCACGGTCTGTACTAGACTCAGAAAGTCCACGTATTCACACACACGAGTCAATACAGGTCCGAGGAGATAGGTACCCTAAAAGGTCCCTTCTTACAACCTCACCCAACGGTAAAGGAGGGAGTCCCCTAAAAGGGCTGGGTCCCTAACTTTGACACAGAGGACGTAACGTCCGTCTAAGAAATAGTGCCTAGGTAACCCTTTCAGATCAAGAAGACCGTATTATACGGTTAAGTAATTAAGGAAACCCCTTTCAACTCACGAACTAAGACTCTAGACCATCGGTATTTTAGATTTAATAAGTGTTTATTACTAATCAATCTGTCATACTCACTTATTGAATTTTACTTGTTGATTTCGTATCGTTTTTTAAGAGAATAATCTCACCTCAATTTTCTCTTTTTTCTTTATATCATCATTTATCGTCCGTAGAAAATGTTGAAATATATGAGTCGACCACGTCACTTGGGGTGGATGAGAGGGTGTGTGTAAAACCTATTTTATGCTATTGTTGTTATTTGGACGTAGATATACACTATAGTAGTGTAAATCATAGTGAAATAGAGATTATAGTACAATATAGGGAATAGAGAATATACGTACGAGTCAGTGAGTCAGTACAGACTGAGAAAAGTTGGGGTACCAGACATCGGATGTTCCGAGGAGGTAGGTATCTTAAAAGGTCCGTTCTTATGACCTCACCCAACGGTAAAGGATGAGGTCCCCTAGAAGGGCTGTATCCCTAACTTGGGATCAGAGGACGTAGAGGACGTAACCGTCCGTCCAAGAAATATATAGAGTACACTAGATAGAATAAAATACAGAGATAGATATAGATACCGATTCGTAAACGGATATAAAAATCGAAATTAGGTATAGACTTAGACCTCGATATTAAACATCATCTTTTGACAGAAGAGATGATCTACTAATATGAGGGGACCAATCTTTTTATTAGAAATTCGTCTCAGTTCCTGTAAACGTCATTCGTCAGAAACTTGTACATCTATGTTCAAAGTCTTCTACACCCTTCGGAGATGAAATCGCTGGTATGAGTCGTTAGTTCACTCTTTTTAGAGTACCAACAACCAGATTCTCTAATTTAACTAAAAAGTTACTAAACTTGCAATGATCAATTAGATCAACACGAGTATGTACCGGTTTCCGTTGTTACTTTACCTTTTGTTATTATTAGTGCAATGTCGATGTGATTACCGATTGTGTCTAAAGAGAATTCTCACAAAAGAATTGTCGATATTGTTTGCACATATTAAGGTTGACCTAATCGGTTACCTTAAGACGGTCAAAAATTCTTAATCTCTCAGTACTGGTCTTTATTCCATAAAATAAAATAAAATAAACCCCCTTCCTAAAGGAGTTGTTCTTGTGTACCTTTCACACAAGAATGTGTATCGTCTCAAACACCTACTGGGAGTGAGTAGTCGGGTCCAGACTGTCATAATACGGTGAAGGCACGGAGGGATGGAAGACTGAAAACACACAAAAGGTTCACCTTTTTGGGGTAAAGACTGTTGAGAAACCTTCGTGTTTTCAACCAAAAAATAGCATTTTGGTTGTCTTGTTGAAGTACTAGACAACACCAGGTAACTGATTAACACGACTTTGACCCTGTGTCGAAAACCCGGTCCGCAGTGTTTCTGTACCTCTGTACCTTTCTCGATGGATGTTAGAACTTTTAGAGATTCACTACACGGACTCCGGGAAGAGGATTGTCATGACTTTCAACAGTTTAGACTGAACATCAAGGATACTAAGTAGGACCCCTTTCGGTAGTAAGTACAAAGTAAAAAAAGTTGTCTACTCTTCAAGTTTTGACAACTAAATTGTACGCCTATAAGTGTAGTCGACTTAATAGGAGATTACCGTGAAAAGTTTTTTATAAAAAATTTAGAAATAGTCAGTACTAAAAAAATTGTAAATTATATTTTGAGTAAAAATTATAATGAGGACACTAGACATAATTGTAAACGACACTTGTAACCCATTTTTAAATAACCCCGAACTGTGACTGTAAAAAATCACTTTATAAACAGTCCTCCCTCTCAAAATCGTCAACTAATCACTTACTTGGACTTTTGTAAAACGTAAACAAAGGTGCACGGGTGTCCTATTTCAGTGGGGTTGGGGAAGGATGTACAGTCCCACAAGTGTTAGACCTGAGTTCAAGAGAGACGAAGAACGGAGGGTGGTGAGGGACGGAGAGGAAGACAATTTAAAGTTTGACTTGAACATTAAATACCGAGGTTTTGGACGGATATGAACGGGTACGATTAGGGACACGGACTTCAAAGGAAGAATAGGCACAAAATTCGAAATAAAAGATAACCTCATTTTAACTAAATGTCACAACACGATCAAAGTTCACATATCATATGACTAATCAATTTATGTATGTAGACATTTCTGTGAACGGGGAACCTTCCTTTCGATACTGTTTCGAACAACAAGTCAACGAGTCAACACAGACTGAGAAACGCTAACGTACCTGATGTCATGAGACCCAAAGGACAGGAAACGACAGAGGACCTCAAACGACTTCGAGTACAGGTAACTCGATTCTCTTACGTGACCAGTGTCGTTTGTGGGAGAAGGTCGTTGCGTTCTCCGTTGGGATGTGTACCCGTAGTGACCTACCAGTTATGGTTTTAATCTAACTAATATAAGAAAGGTCAACTTCTACCTCTTCAAGATATGTCAGTCGTTTTTGTTCTGGTCCTCGACTGACACCGAGTCTAGTACTCGAGGAATAACATTTTAAGTCTGAATTTAACTTATATCATCCCTTATGTTGATCCGACAAGTTCATACTGTTTGGATCCATCGTATAATCTTTCGTCTCAAGAGTGAAACGATTGTTTCAAGGTACATCAGTTTTGATACCAAAAAGGTCATCAGTACATACCTATATTTTCAACCTGGTATTTCTTCCGACTGATGGTTTCTTGACTATGAAAGTTTAACATCACGACCTCTTCTGAGAAAAAAAAAAAAAAACGGTAAAAAAATTTTAAAAAAAATTTTAAAATTTTAGAAATTAAGAATGTACGCAAGGGTTTGTACTTGGGGGGAGGGTGGAGGAAGGGGTATTGTAGAGACACCCAATAGGGGTACGTGGTCGGGGTTCGTACGACATAGGACGCAGTCTGTATCTGACCGCTAAGTTAAGAATGTACTATCATATGTACAATCTTACGGTAAGAGGGTTTAGTAGGATGGGAGAGGGAGAGGAAGACTCAGGTTTTCAGGCAATATGTGTAGACACAGAAAAAACGACAGAACGTATGTCCCAGCAGTAACGGTAGAAAGGTTTAAGGTATATATACACAATCATATGACATAACCACAAAAAGGAATTTTTTAACGTTTATCTTGATGGAATACTGGGTCGTTAGGGTGACGACCCGTATGTGTGGCTCCTTTGGTCTTAACTTTCTCTGTGCATGGGGTTACAAGTAGCGTCGTGACAGATATTATCGGTCCTGTACCTTTGTTGGATCTACAGGTAGTCGTCTACTTACCTATTCTTTCGACACCATGTATATGTGTTACCTCATAATGAGTCGGCAATTTTTCTTAAGTAAACTTAGTCAAGACTACTCTACCTACTTTGACCTCGGCTAATATGTCTCACTTCATTCGGTCTTTCTTTTTGTGGTTATGTCATATGATTGTGTATATATACCTTAAATCCTTCTACCGTTACTGCTGGGACATACGTTCTGTCCTTTT
>SJYO01016970.1:18668815-18894064 GCA_006410555.1 Capra ibex | reverse complement strand
CCTTTTTCGTTCTCTCAAGGTCTTTTTGTAGATAAAGACGAAATAACTGATACGGTTTCGGAAACTGACACACCTAGTGTTCTTTGACACCTTTTAAGACTTTCTCTACCCTTATGGTCTGGTGAACTGGACGGAGAACTCTTTAGATATACGTCCGGTCCTTCGCTGTCAATCTTGACCTGTACCTTGTTGTCTGACCAAGGTTTATCCTTTTCCTCATGCAGTTCTGACATATAACAGTGGGACGAATAAATTGAAGATACGTCTCATGTAGCACTCTTTACGACCTGACCTTCTCTGTGTTCGACCTTAGTTGTAACGACCCTTTTTATAGTTATGGGAGTCTATACGTCTACTGTGGTGGGGATACCGTCTTTCACTTCTCCTTGATTTTTCGGAGAACTACTTTCACTTTCTCCTCTCACTTTTTCAACCGAATTTCGAGTTGTAAGTCTTTTGTTTCTAGTACCGTAGATCAGGGTAGTGAGGTACCCTTTATCTACCCCTTTGTCACCTTTGTCACAGTCTGAAATAAAAAAACCAGAGGTTTTAATGACGTCTACCACTAACGTCGGTACTTTAATTTTCTACGAATAAGGAACCTTCTTTTCAATACTGGTTGGATCTATCGTATAATTTTTCGTCTCTGTAATGGAACGGCTGATTCCAGACAGATCAGTTCCAATACCAAAAAGGACACCAGTACATACCTACACTCTCAACCTGACACTTCTTCCGACTCCCGACTTCTTGACTACAAAAACTGGACACCACAACCTCTTCTGAGAACTCTCAGGGAACCTGACGTTCCTCTAGATTGGTCAGGTAAGACTTCCTCTAGTTGGGTCCATAAAGAAACCTTCCTTACTACGATTTCGACTTTGAGGTCATAAAACCGGTGGAGTACTCTTCTCCACTGACTAACCTTTTCTGAGACTACGACCCTCCCTAACCCTCGTCCTCCTCTTCCCCTGCTGTCTCCTACTCTACCGACCTACCGACCTACTGCACTCAGACTCACTTGAGGTCCTCAACTACTACCTGTCCCTTCGGACCGCGTGACGCTAAGTACAACAGCGTTTCTCAGCCTATGCTGACTCACTGACTTGACTTGACTAAACAGTTCTTCACTTCCCTGGTCTACAGTACTACAATCATAAAACATAGACTCAAAATCCGGTCTTAAAAGTGAGAGAAAAAAGTGGGAGTTGTTCTCCTAGAAATCAAAGAGAAAAAAGGACGGTAATCTCACCGTAGTAGACGTATAGACTCTGCCGACTATAAAGAGAGTCTTTAGAACTCATGTCGAACACTCAGTAGATCGGATCATAAAACGTACTTCATCAGACGTGTATACAATTTATTAGTCCTACTGATATATGTTGGAACAGTACGAGATAAGGGTTAAAACTTGGTCGGGCAACAAGGTAAAGAGCCAGATTGTCAATCTAAAGGAAACGTAAACATAGTATAGTCATATCTTCTGTATTGATGACTATAATATATTTACTTTTCCTGAATTGTCTTATGACATTTTTTATACACTACCTTGATTTAATCCGGTAATAGTAGGGTCAACACCCACACTGACCACTACCTTCATTTCAGGCTACAACATTTCTCGTTATTAACGTATCCTTGAACCTTACAATCTAGGTACTTAGTTCCGTTTAATTTTCCCCAGTTTGTCCTCTACCGTTCTCCCTTGTAACTATGAAATCCTTAGTCGATTACTTTTACCTGACTTTACCCACTTAAAGTGAGTTTATTGGTAATATAGATGATGACTCCCGTTCTTAGGGAATCTTCTTTACCTCATCGGTAGTATCAGTTGTTTTCTCAGACTTGATGTTATGAACCTACGTTAGAGTTTTTACTGTCTTACTAGTAACAAGTCAAGGTCCCGTTTGGTAAGTCCTGGTGTCATTAAGTTCAGATACGGAACTGGTCATTACAACTTCTTCGACTTCAACTTGTCAAGATACTTCTGGATGTTCTGTGAGATCTTGATTGTGGGTTTTTTCTACAGGAAAAGTTATGTCCCCTGACTCTACGTTTACATGCTTCAGTTCT
Source organism: Capra ibex (assembly GCA_006410555.1). NCBI lineage: Eukaryota > Metazoa > Chordata > Mammalia > Artiodactyla > Bovidae > Capra > Capra ibex. The sequence goes on along the minus strand of SJYO01016970.1, from coordinate 18,891,991 downwards.
CTATGGACCTCATTGTCCGTCTAAACCGGAACCTCATGTTTTGCTTAGTCCAGTTTCCGATTGTCTCAAAACGGTTCTCTTGTGTGACCAGTATCGTTTGTTGGAGAAGGTTGTCGTGTTCTGTTCTGAGATGTGTACATATAGTGGTCTACCAGTTATGACTTTAGTCTAACTAATATAAGAAACGTCGGTTTCTACCTCTTCGAGATATGTCAGTCGTTTTTGTTCTGGTCCTCGACTGACACCGAGTCTAGTACTTAAGGAATAACGTTTTGAGTCTGCATTTAACTTCTTTCACCCCTTTTGGTGATCTGGTAAGTCCATACTGGATTTATTTTAGGGAATGTTAATATGTCACCTTCACTGTTTATTTAAGTTCCGTAATCTATACTATCTGTCTCTCGGACTTCTTGATACCTACCTCCAAGTACTGTAACATGTTCTCCGTCACTAGTTATGATAGGAGTTCTTTTCTTTACGTTTTTCCGTTTTACCAACAGACTCCACCGGAATGTTTATCTACTCTTTTCTTCTCTTCGATTTCCGTTTTCTCTTTTCCTTTCTATATGGGTAAACTTACGTCTCAAGGTTTCTTACCTTTCCTCTCTATTCTTTAGGAAGGAGTCACTAGTTACTTTTCTTTATCTCCTTTTGTTATCTTGACCTTTCTGATCTCTAGAGAAGTTCTTTTAATCTCTATGGTTCTCTTGTAAAGTATATTTGTACCCTTGTTATTTCCTGTATTTATCATACCTGGATTGTCTTCGTCTTCTATAATTCTTCTCCACCGTTTATGTTTCTTCTTGTTATGTTTTTTAAGAAGTACTAGGTCTATTGGTACTACCACACTAGTGAGTGGATCTCGGTCTGTAGTACTTTACAGACTTTTCGTAAACGTCGGTTTCTACCTCTTCGAGATATGTCAGTCGTTTTTGTTCTGGTCCTCGACTGACACCGAGTCTAGTACTTAAGGAATAACGTTTTGAGTCTGAATTTAACTTCTTTCACCCCTTTTGGTGATCTGGTAAGTCCATACTGGATTTATTTTAGGGAATGTTAATATGTCACCTTCACTGTTTATTTAAGTTCCGTAATCTATACTATCTGTCTCTCGGACTTCTTGATACCTACCTCCAAGTACTGTAACATGTTCTCCGTCACTAGTTATGATAGGAGTTCTTTTCTTTACGTTTTTCCGTTTTACCAACAGACTCCACCGGAATGTTTATCTACTCTTTTCTTCTCTTCGATTTCCGTTTTCTCTTTTCCTTTCTATATGGGTAAACTTACGTCTCAAGGTTTCTTACCTTTCCTCTCTATTCTTTAGGAAGGAGTCACTAGTTACTTTTCTTTATCTCCTTTTGTTATCTTGACCTTTCTGATCTCTAGAGAAGTTCTTTTAATCTCTATGGTTCTCTTGTAAAGTATATTTGTACCCTTGTTATTTCCTGTATTTATCATACCTGGATTGTCTTCGTCTTCTATAATTCTTCTCCACCGTTTATGTTTCTTCTTGTTATGTTTTTTAAGAAGTACTAGGTCTATTGGTACTACCACACTAGTGAGTGGATCTCGGTCTGTAGTACTTTACAGACTTTTCGTAAACGTCGGTTTCTACCTCTTCGAGATATGTCAGTCGTTTTTGTTCTGGTCCTCGACTGACACCGAGTCTAGTACTTAAGGAATAACGTTTTGAGTCTGAATTTAACTTCTTTCACCCCTTTTGGTGATCTGGTGAGTCCATACTGGATTTATTTTAGGGTCTGTAACACTTTACAGACTTTTCAACCGGAATCCTCCGTAGTGATGTTTCTTTCGATCACCTCCACTACTTTAAGGTCAACTCGAGAAGGTTTAGGATTTTCTACTACGACTTTTTCACAACGTGATTTATACGTTCGTTTAAACCTTTTGAGTCGTCACCGGTGTCCTGACCTTTTCCAGTCAAAAGTAAGGTCAACTTTTCTTCCGTTACGGTTTCTTACGAATTTGATGGTGTGTTAACACGTGTAGAGTGTCCGAGTATTTCATTACGAGTTTTGAGAGGTTCGGTCCGAAGTTGTCATACACTTGACACTTGAAGATCTACAAGTTCGACCAAATTCTTTTCAGTCTCCTTGGTCTCTAGTTTAACTGTTGTGGGTGACCTAGTAGTTTTTTCGTCCTCCCAAGGTCTTTTTATAGATGAAGACGAAATAACTGATGTTGTTTCGGAAACTGACACACCTAGTGTTTTTTTGACCTTTTAAGATTTTAACTACCCTTATGGTCTGGTGAACTGGACGGAGGACTTTTTAGACATACGTCTAGTTCTTCGTTGGTAATCTTGACCTGTATCTTGTTGTCTGACCATGGTTTATCCTTTTCCTCATGTAGTTCCGACATATAACAGTGGGACGAATAAATTAAATATACGTCTCATGCAGTATTCTTTGCGACCCGACCTACTTCACGTTCGACCTTAGTTCTAACGACCTTCTTTATGGTTCTATACGTCTACTGTTCTATACGTTCTAATCGTTTATAAAGTCTATACGTCTACTGTGGTGGGAATACCGTCTTTCACTTCTTATTGATTTTTCCGAGAACTATTTTACTTTCTCCTCTCGTTTTACTATAGAATATTGAGTCGTAATTCTTTTAATTCTAGTACCGTAGTGAAGTATTGTTTATCTACCTCTTTGTTACCTTTGTCACTCTCTGTAATAATAGAACCCGAGGTTTTAATGACGTCTACCACTAACGTCGGTACTTTAATTTTCTGCGAACAAGGAACCTCTTTTCGATACTGATTGGATCCGTCGTATAAATTTTCGTCTCTGTAATGAAACGGTTGTTTCCAGGTAGATCAGTTTCGATACTAAAAAGGTCGTCAGTACTTACCTACACTCTCAACCTGACATTTCTTTCGATTCTTGGACTTCTTAACTACGAAAACTTGACACCACAACCTCTTCTGAGGACTTTCAGGGAACTTGACGTTCCTCTAGGTTGGTCAGTTAGGATTTCCTTTGGTCAGGACTTATAAGTAACCTTCCTGACTACGACTTGACTTCGAGGTTATGAAAGCTGGTGGACAACGTTTCTTGGCTGAGTAACCTTTTCTGGGACTACGATCCTTTCTAACTTCCGTCCTCCTCTTCCCCTGCTGTCTCCTACTCTACTAACCTATCGTAGTACCTGAGTTACATGTACTCAGACTCAATCGAGACCCTCAAACACAACCTGTCCCTTAGGACCGTACGACGTCAGTTACCTCAGTGTTTTTCAGTCTGTATTGACGCGTTGACTTGTTGGTGTTGTTATCTGTTCATTAAAATCAAAACCATTTCAGTTTAAATAGACAAAAGGAACTAATGAACACGAAAACCACAGTATATATACTTTGACAATTGATTAGGTTCAGTATGAATATAGACAAAGTTCTTAAAATATTAAACTAGTTAAAACTTAATTAAAACACAAATCACACTTCATTACCCAAGTTGAATCAAAAATTCACATATATTTGTAGGTTAATAGAATCGTAGAAAACAATTTTTCTGGATAAATAAAGGGTAATTTAAGAGAACTTTGGACAATATCCAACATGGCACAGAGATAGGAGGGGTTTGCACGACTTTGGAATTGAGGGTCATGGAGTCTTACATTAAAATGGACCTTTATGTTAACCACATATATATTGATTACTCTTACGGGACAATGATTTCGTCCAACCCGGGGATTAGATTATACTGACTACAGGAGTATCATTTCACCGGTATACATCTGTCTGTGTATATCCCTTTTACAGGAAACTACTACTTCCGTCTCTCACGTCAATACTTAAACGTTTGTTTCTTTTCGGATTGTAACGGTCTTTTTGGTGGTTTTTGATCTTTCTTTGATCTTTCCTATAAGTATGTGAAAAGTCTTTCTAATACTGAGACGACTATTGAACTAAAGTCTGAAAAAACGGGTATCTTGATCGGTTAACGTTTTTGACTGGTATTTACCTCCCTATGCGACCACCTAAAAGTCAAGATAATGTAATTAAAGACAGATAGAAATATAATCATGGTATCTAAACTAACAACATCGAAACATTATGTAAAATTTTAGTCTTTCACATTCTGGAGACTTAAACAAGTAGAAAAAGTTCTACGAAATAGATAATAAAATTTTACAATTTTATTATAAAGAACGATAGGGTGATTTCACAATCCTATTCGAACAGATAAAGATATTTTTTTCGTGACTTTTTAAATTATCTTCAAAACAATATAGAGATGTAGTAAAACTCCTGAAAATCGTAGAATTGTCATAATACGAAAGGTCAGATACTTTTGGTTGCAGAAAGGAAATAAAGAAGATGAATCTGGAAAATTTTTAGTAAAGGTTGTTATAAAGTATAAAAAATCACAATTCAGAATGTGAAGAACTAATTTGATATATATATATCTCTCTCTCTCTCTCTCTCTAGACACATGTCTTAAATAGATATTAAAACAATTTCGATATCAAGATTCGTCTTCTCAACGTAAACTTTTAGTCTTTGTTCAAAAAAAGGTTTATTACTTAACGTCCCTGGTAAAGTTGAGGATGAGAAGGATTTTAAGTGAGTAAATCATTACGAACACCCTTTACATTTTTACTGGGGTGTTTTCGTCAAACAACTCTGTTATGTGTTATCTGGACGTTCAATAAGTGAATTGGTTGCTCCGAAAAAAAAAGTCTCTGGAGTCAGTAGACGAAAGACCTTCAGTCTGACGAATCTTATTCAAGTCTGTATCGTTTCCTTTGGTCGTTTACCTTTAGATCTGTCTTGTCTAAACAGATCTGTCTTGTCTAAACAGATTTGTCTTATCTAAAGATTTTGTCCAGTAATCCATAGGTGACTTGGAGATGTTTGTTCCTTAATTCAGACTCTTTAACACTATTATCACATCGGTTCTTCTAGTCACTACGAGAAACTTCATAAAGTATTCCCAAAGATCTATGGGTTCGTGAAGGGATCGCCGAGTCACCCATTTCTTAGACGGACGTTACGTCGTCTGGGTCCTCTACACCCAAGGTAGGGTCCCACCTCTTCTACGGGACCACCTCCGTAAGGTCATAAGAACGGCCCTCTTAGGGTATCTGTTTCCTCGGACCGCCCGATGACAGGTGTCCCAACGTTTCTCAGCCTGTGTAGACTCTCTTACTTGTAAGTACGGATCTATAGGTTTTCCATAAAATGACTTCCTCCTTTTTTTATTCTTTACCTCTTCGGAAACGAGAAGACACGTAACTCTCGAGAATAAAAGGTAAATCCCTCTTATTTGTTATCTATTTTAGAATTGATAAAACAAAACTTAGTCGTTTAGATTTCCATCGTGACGTATTAGTGACGTAAGGGTCTCAGAAAAGGACTAATAATTACTTTTTCTCATGATGTACTCAACATTTTAGGTATTATTACAAATCGGGTAAACGAATAGAAGGAAGGTGTGAGAACGGTCCACACGCACGAAAAGACACCCAGATACAGGTACTTTTGAGTGGAGACAACTAGAAGGTACCTTTGTGGTTCAGACTATTATACTGTTGGATACTACCCACTATTTTTTAGTAGGATTTATTCGACTGTTTAGGGGTTACGATTAAGTCATATTGTCATAACGACATGCTATAAACATAAAAATATATCACAGAATTCAGTTTTCTCACTGTGCAAGTTCCAAAAATTCGTGGTAGAGTCTCTGTTACTACTTTTATAAACATGAGAAGGGAGAGGAAAAAACTTTCTCGAGTTTACGTAGTGAAGGTGATGGAAACAAGCATTACTACAAAGAATTCCGGGTGAACTGAAGTGTAAGGTCCTACAGACCGAGATCCACTCGTTAGTGTGGTAGCACTAATAGACCCAGTACTTCTAGAAAAAACATATCAAGAAGACATATAAGAACGGTGTAGAAGAATTATAGAAGACGAAGACAATTCAGGTATGGTAAAGAAAGGATATAATTCGGGTAGAAACGTACTTTACAAGGTAATCATAGAGATTATAAGAACTTCTCTACAGATCAGAAAGGGTAAGATAACAAAAAGAGATAAAGAAACATGACTAGTGATTTCCTAAAGAATAGAGAGGAACGATAAGAAGCCTTGAGACGTAAGTTTACCCATAGAAAGGAAAAGAAGAAACGAAAATCGAAGAAAAGTGTCGATAAACTTTCGGGAGGAGTCTGTCGGTAAAACGAAAAAACGTAAAGAAAAAGAACCCCTACCAGAACTAAGGACAGAGGACATGTTACAGTGTTTGGAGGTAGGTCCGTGAGACAGATAGTCTAGATCAGGGAATTTAGATAAAGAGTGAAGGTGACATGTTAGTATTCCCTAAACTAAATCCAATATGGACTTACCAGATCACCAAAAGGGGTGAAAGAAGTTAAATTCAGACTTAACAGGTTAATCCTCAAGTACTAGACTCGGTGTTGTCTAGGGACAGAACAAAAACGACTTTCATATCTCGAAGAGGTAGAAGCCGACGTTTCTATATTAGTTAGACTAAAGCCACAACTGGTAGACCACTACAGGTACACATCTCAAAAGAGAACACAACACCTTTTTGTCACAAACGATACTAGTCACTCAAGAGAACCGTCTTGAGATAATCGGAAACGGGACGAGGTAAGACATGAGGTTCCGGTTTAAACGGACAATGAGGTCCAAAAAGAACTGAAGGATGAAAACGTAAGATCAGGGGATATTACTTTTCCTGTAAAAGCCCCCCACAATTAAGATCTTGCCGAACATCCAGAAGTATCTTGGTAAGTTGAAGTCGAAGAAGTCGTAATGACCATCCCTGTATCTGAACCTAATGACACTATAACTTACTAAACGAAACCTCTACTTGTCTCTACTAAGACAACAAAAACTCTGACGTAGGTTCATAACTTAAAACCTGAGAACAACTGACACTACCGATGAGGTAAAGAAGATTCCCCAAGAATGGGTGCAATCATCTATATTACCTGTAGACTCAATTTAAGTGGGTAATGTCAAAATCAAATGACTAAGAATTTCACAACTGTAAGTGAGAACGGTAAAGGACAAACTAGTGAAGGTTAAACGGAACTAAGTACCTGAATTATAAGGTCCAAGGATACGTGATAACGAAAAATGTCGTAGTCTGGAACGAAAGTAGTGGTCAATGTAGGTGTTGACCCACAACAAAAACGAAACCGAACTAGACAAGTAAGAAAGACCAATAAAGAGGTGACTAAAGGACATCTTATAACCCGTGGATGGCTGGACCCCTCAAGTAGAAAGTCACAGGATAAAAAAACGGAAAAGTATGACAAGTACCCCAAGAGTTCCGTCCTTATGTCTTCACCAAACGGTAAGGGAAGAGGTCGCCTGGTGTAAAACGTACGGGACGTCGTCCCGGTTTTCTTATTTGTTTGTTTATTTGTTGTTTTTGGGTAACTGATGGGTCCGGCAAACAACAAAAAACAAAAGAAAGAAGAGTTGTTAGTATTTCCTCATCATATCATTTACTAAAATTCTCAGGTCCAAGGTATCGGTCAAACCAAATTAAACTTTTGACGAAGAACGGAAAAAAGTTGTCATACTAGGACTCTTTCAATAAATTTGACAAAGAAGATAACAAACGTTTTATACCTTTTATTATCGTGGAAGGAGTATCAAAAACCCTGCTCACACACTTAATTTACTCAAGTATATACACTTTACGAATATTATTCCGGTCTATGTTATACATATTTACGTTACAATTGAGATTAATAAAACAATAAGTAAATGATGTCAGAAACACTAAACACCATAAAGTCTGATAAGGGACCATAACTATAAAAATTTTTATATGGAAGAACTCCTTTGAATTCATGATCTAAAATTTTAATCTAAGGTTATGTCATACTTAACTTATTAACAGACAAAAAACCAAAAACAAAACGAATAAGGTCGGTTCAACTTCTATAATTTGAACCTTTAATTAAAATAGAGTATATACTTTTCAGAAATACAGGTTTGGGAAAAAAAGTTCGAGATACGGATCGAAATCTCTACTACCACCAGTATGTTCCACCTCAATTTTAATAACAACCTAAAAAACAAAAGAAAGAATGGACCATCTTCAGACTGTGACCCAGGACCAACTTTTGTTTCCGACTCGGATGAAGTCACTAACAGACTCTCGAGACTCAGACAGTAACTAGTGTAGATCTTCATCTTCATACTACAGTATAAACGTCCTTCTTAGGAAGGGGTCCTACGTTACCGAACGTATACACTACTCTGGTCTTTAAGTATACTATGGGATGGTGATGAAACCTTGTGTGTCTTTAGTGTCAAAAATCTCTACCTTTCTTTTTTTTTTTATCACGTAACTGGGTAAAAGATCTGATCTTTCCGGGTCTGTGGTTCAGGTAACACTTTTAAATGTGTCTGTTAAATCTTCTTCATTCAGGTCTTTCCTGAACAGACTGACGAGTCAGGAACAGTTAAGACAATAAGGTCTTAATAATAAAGTGTGGTTGTGGTTTCTCAGAGTACAACATTTATAAACATTGATTAAACTTTATTAATATTACATAATCGTTAAATTCTTTAGATTCTATAGTCTTAGTTAGTAGTCTATTAGGTTTATATTTACTAATTATTAATGAATTCCGAAAAAATTTCTATGACACGAAAACTTAATTACTATATCGTGAATGTTATTTCATGACTGTACATACTTAAGTCGACATTGTAAATCGACTCAAAAAACATATGGCTCAAGAGTTACGTACGAGTATTTCCTTATTATTATTAAACTTGTGATAGACTCACGGGGATTATAGTTTATTCTCTTTCAATCATATTAAATTATTTTAATTTAAATTTTGGAGATAGGATAAATATTAAGAGAAAATGTTAACAAGGTTTAAAATTTCTCGATAAGTTTCACATAAAGTCCATCGTAATTTACCGAATAGTGTCATCAAAGTTCACGTAATGAAATTGAAAGAAACTTTATAAAAGACTTACACGTATATATAAGTCACTATCGTGAGATTAAATATTAAAAACTATCGGGATTCTAGGAGATTTAGAAGGACAAATTTCTTTTATGGTAACTATTCAAAACACAGATGGCGAAAACGCGAGAACGAAAGTTGGTTACAGAACGAATACCAAAGTCCGAGAACCGGAAAAGGATAGTCTATGATGAGGGAAATTCTACGAATAGTAGGGAATAAAAGAGAAAAAAGGACGTCTACTGAATAATTAATAAACAATTACATAGGTAAAGGAAATCGAGGTGGATCTAACGACCAGAAAACTACTGTCTTCAGACTAAATCGTGAAGTAGGGGAACGAGTTACGTGCCACTTCTTTCTATGTCGGACGACGACGACGACGACGACGACGATTCAGCGAAGTCAGGACAGACTGAGACACGTTGGAGTATCTACCGTCGGGTGGTCCGAGGGGGCAGGGACCCTAAGAGGTCCGTTCTTGTGACCTCACCCAACGGTAAAGGAAGAGGTTACGTACTTTCACTTTTCACTTTCACTTCCAAAAGTCAACACAGGTTGAGAAACGTTGGGGTACCTGACGTCGGATGGTCCGAGGAGGTAGGTACCCTATAAGGTCCGTTCTCATGTCCTCACCCAATGGTAACGGAAGAGATCTGTCGGATCAATAACACTTTAAACGTTTCTAAAAGTACAGTGATCCCAATAAAATATAAAGTGTACGTTACAGAACTTTTGAAATTAGGTTGAGGGAGGTAAAAAATTGTATAACTGAATGACACATAAACTTACAGAAAAAAAGGAACATGAACCCACGGTCGAGGACAGTTGTCCCAAAGAGATCTCCAGGTTTCCAGTTATCACTGACATCGTATTCTAGTTCCTGTAACAAATATTCCTGTAGCTGGAGAGACCTCCACTATAACGGACAATCCCTTTTATTAGGACCAGTTCAAAATAAATGAAACATATGTCTTTTGTGTCCGGTTTCGAAAACGTCATCTGTTCCGACTCCTTCTTGAATTATATTCGACAAACATAGTGTGGGTGAGAAGGAGACACTGATAAGACTTTTAAGGAATCGAAATTGAGTACGATTTTGTCCTCCCCCCGTATAAAGTAACATTGTCCCGAAATTTTCAGTTGTTTAATTAAACGGAAGGGGAAACGAAAAGGGACACGTTAAGTGGGGATGGAATCTAGACTCAAAATTAATACATGTATGAAAATATTATTTTGATTAGAAAAGGATCACGAAGGGTCGACGTCTAAGACTGGGTCTAAGGGTAATACTTAGTACTAACAGTGTACACGAACTTTATCTGAGGGAAAGGGAGACGGGAGAGGGTCGACGACCTCCAAGAGTGAAGACCTACAACGAAGTTGGAATAACGTCTCCAACTTCTCTCACCTAAACTGAACACACTCGAGAAACTTTAGGAAGGGAAAAAAACAAATGTCTCCCGTACAGTAAGTACGTAGGTCATTACTGTCGACCCCTTTTTTTTTTTTTTTTTTTGTGTGAGTCATAACAACTCATTTTGATTTCGACCGGTTATTCCAATAAAACCATATTTTAATTATTTTGTTAAAATTTCACTTCCGTGTGTAAAGACTATTCCTTACTCTTCATTCTTCTTCGTCGGTTCTTCACACACCTTCGGAATATAAGTACTTTACACGGATTAGGGAGAAGGTTAGAGAGGGAGAGAGTAAACTTCTCGAAGGTCGAGTAAGAGATACAGAAGGACGAAGAGAGGTAGAAGTGATCTGAAAGAGAGACGAAGTTCAGTGGTAACGGTGGTAGCAGAGAGTGACACTTTCGGAAGTTTGACTGGGGGTGTAAGGGTAAGAACAGTAAAGGACTAGGTAATAAGTGTCAGTCTTCAAAGAAACTTTATACGGTTAATTTAAAATGGTAAGATAAGGATTCTGAGATGGTCGAAGATTAGCACCGGATACCCTAGACTGTTAAACGTCTTCCCGATGATTGAGAAGTAGTTTTCAACCAAAACATAAAAGGGACCGTGTACCGATACGATACAAAATATCAGAGAACATCAAAACTCCACCCCTCGATCCCGTTGGTATGTTGATTCGTACTCGGTGTCTCATAGTCGTCTTCACTATATACACCAAGGGACTTATCTTTACACTTTCGGAGGATACATGGTAGAAGACGCAAGAAAAGGTACATATACTAGTAGGTCTCGTTCGAACCTTCCGTTCGTGACCAATACCGTCGTGACCGTAGTCGGACACAGAGAACTACCCCGGGAAAGAGACATGACCTTGAATTGACCTAATCTTACATTTACAGTTTGGTCATTTTAAACATATAAATGAACAGCGTCGGTATTTTGAAAGGATTCAGTATGTTGAGAGGTACGTCATATCAGTTGATCAGTGAGTAAGAGATGGTGTGGTAGTGAAAGATAAAGAGACGTATCGTGAGTAGTGAGACTATAAAGGAGAAGTAAATTTTATAACTTTATAGACAAACGAATAAAAACGAAGTAAAGACCTGATCCTACATTCGAGGTCCTGGTATCCCGGAACAGACTAACAAAATTCTATACATTTTTGTGTCTTTCGTTCCTATATATGATCAGAAATCACTTAAAAATTGACTTACTTATTTAGGGTATCTCAAAAATATTCTTTTAATAACAATAAATATATTATAGAGTTTTATCATTTTTTATTTAAAGAGACGAATGAGAAAAATATTAATTTTTTCGTACAAAAAAAATTATTAATTTTCGATGGTAGTCCTCTGGAAATATTATAATTATGTACTTTGATGTAAAATTTACAATAGAAAATAAAGGTACTTCATTTGTGATTCTCAAAAAACTACATGTACTTCCTAAGTTTTCTTCGATCTGAGTAGTAAATTTATTTATTTCTGTAAATTAAGATTAATTTTAGTTCAAAGTTTAGACCGTACGAAATAAAAAACAACGAAGATACTATAATTGATTATGTTCAGGTTTCGATTAAGTAGAAGGTTACAGTCTCAGGGAAGAGAGAAGTAAAGAGAGTCATAAACAGGAGAGCTACAAGAAAAGAGAGAAAATAGTCTGTAGTCAGAAAACCGTCTCTACATAAGAACAACGTTTTTCGGACAATTAGGTAGAGTCTTCATTTGTCAGAAAGTCGGAAGAATAAGGGACCTCTATCGAGGGTAAAGACGAGAAAATGGTGGAGATGAGTCTTCGTACTGGAAGGGAATGACTGATGGCGACGATTAACGGAAGAAGGGGTAGTTAAAAAGTAAGATAAGATTGAGGTGATTTTGCAGATAGAAAACCTCTAACAGTTCGTGTACTTTCTTTTCTCAAGAATATTTCAGTAGTGTTATGAGTAGAAGAGAAGTCAAGGACCGGGACCATTCTGAATAAATGTAGAATATTGGAAGGGTAGCAAATATTTTGTAAAGGTAGCGGAAAATTAAAGTACCGACGTCAATGGTAGACGTCACTAAAACCTCGGGGGGTTTTATTTTCAGACTGTGACAAAGGTGACAAAGGGGTAGATAAAGGGTATTTCACTACCCTGGTCTACGGTACTAGAAGCAAAAGACTTAACTCGAAATTCGGTCGAAAAGTGAGAGGAGATCACTATATGATCCCGAGGAAAAAGATGTGTAAGAACGGTTGTAGACGATTAACACGTTAAAAAATAATATCGGTAAGAGTGTCCATACCTCACTGTGGAGTAACATCAAAACTAAAAGTAAAGACATTCTTAATCGTTACGACTTATAAGAAAATTACACGAACAATCGGTAGACACTCAGAACAAACCTTTTTACAGATAAGTTCAGAAGACGGATAGAAAATTTAACCGAACCAAAAAAAAAACTATAATTTAAGATATGTACGTACGAGTCAGTACAAACTGAGAACATTGGGTACCTGACATTTAGTGGTCGGAGGAGACATGTATCTTAGAAGGTCCGTTCTTATGACCTCACCTAACAGTAGTAGATGAGGTGCCCTAGAAGCACTCAGTCTCTAACTTGGACATAGAGAACGTAGAAGACGGACACGTCGGTGGACCTTTCAGGTATCTGTTTGAGATAATAATTATCGTTAGTAATAAGAAAGCAGGAGTGGGGACGAAACACAACTCTTCTTTTACCGTTGGGTGACATCATAACAACGGACCCTTTAGGGTACCTGTCTCCTTGGACCACTCGATGTCAAGTACCCCAGTGTTTTCACCAAGTGCTGATTCGTTGATTTATTATTGTTGTTATGGGGACTTTTACTGAAAGACAAACATCCCTAAACGGATAAGACTCGTAAAGTATATTTATATTAGTATATTTTATATCGGATACACAGAACCGAAAAATTTATCGTGTTATAAAAGTCGTAAGTGTGTACAACATCGTACCTAGGTATAAAGTGAGGAAAATACTGCTTTATTACCCTCGACTGACACCATGTAGTACTCTTTACGACCTGACCTTCTTTGTGTTCGACCTTAGTTCTAACGACCCTCTTTATAGTTATTGGAGTCTATACGTCTACTGTGGTGGGAATACCGTCTTTCACTTCTCCTCGATTTTTCGGAGAACTACTTTCACTTTCTCTTCTCACTTTTTTAACCGAAGTTCGAGTTGTAAGTCTTTTGCTTCTAGTACCGTAGACCAGGGTAGTGAAGTACCCTTTATTTACCCCTTTGTCATCTCTGTCACAGTCTGAAATAAAACCCCCCGAGGTTTTAGTGACTTCTACCACTAACATCGGTACTTTAATTTTCTACGAATGAGGAACCTTCTTTTCAATACTGGTTGGATCTATCATATAAGTTTTTGTCTCTATAATGAAACGGTTAATTCCAGGTAGATCAGTTCCGATACCAAAAAGGACACCAGTACATACCTACACTCTCAACCTGACACTTCTTCCGACTCGCGGTTACTTAACTACGCAAACTTGACACCACAACCTCTTCTGAGAACTCTCAGGGAACCTGACGTTCCTCTAGGTTGGTCAGGTAAGACTTTCTCTAGTTAGGACCCTAAAGAAACCTTCCTTACTACGATTTCGACTTCGAGGTCATAAAACCGGTGGAGTACGCTTCTCAACTGAGTAACCTTTTCTGAGACTACGACCCTCTCTAACCCCCGTCCTCCTCTTCCCCTACTGTCTCCTACTCTACCGACCTACCGTAGTGTCTGAGCTACCTGCACTCAGACTCACTTGATACCCTCTACCACTACCTGTCTCTCCGGACCGCACGACGCTAAGTACCCCAGTGTTTCTCAATCTGTACTGACTCGTTGACTTGACTGACTGACTGACTGACACCAAGTCTAGTACTTGAGGAATCATGGTTTAAGTCTGAATTTAACCTTCTTCATCTCTTTTGGTGATCTGGTATCTCCATACTGGATTTAGTTTAGGGAATACTAATATGTCACCTTCACTCTTTATCTAAATTCCCTGATATAGACTATCTCATGGACTACTTGATACCTACCTCCAAACACTGTAACATGTCCTCTGTCCCTAGTTCTGGTAGGGGTACCTTTTCTTTACATTTCTTCGTTTTACCGACAGACCCCTCCAGAATATGTATCAACACTTTTTTTCTCTTCGTTTTCCGTTTCCTCTTTTCCTTTCTATAAGGGTAAACTTACATCTCAAGGTTTCTTCTCGTTCCTCTCTATTCGGAAGGAGTCACTAGTTACGTTTCTTTATCCCCTTTTGTTGTCTTACCTTTTCTGATCTCTAGAGAAGTTCTTTTAATCTCTATGATTCCCTTGTAAAGTACGTTTCTACCCGAACTATTTCCTGTCTTTACGATACGTGGATTGTCTTCGTCTTCTATAATTCTTCTCCACCGTTGTTATGTGTCTTCTTGACATGTTTTTTCTAGAAGTAATGGGTCTATTAGTACTACCACACTAGTGAGTGGATCTCGGTCTGTAGGACCTTACACTTCAGTTCTTCCGGAATCTTTCGTAGTGATGTTCGTTTCGATCACCTCCATTACCTTAAGGTCACCTTGATAAAGTTTAGGACTTTCTACTAGGACACTTTCACGACGTGAGTTATACGGTCGTTTAAACCTTTTGAATCGTCACCGGTATCCTGACCTTTCGAGTCAAAAATAAGGTTAGGGTTTCTTTCCGTTACGGTTTCTTACTAGTTTGATGGTGTGTTAACGTGAGTAAAGTGTGCGATCGTTTCCTTACGAGTTTTAAGAGGTTCGGTCCGAAGTCGTTATACACTTGACACTTGAAGGTCTACAAGTTCGACCAAAATCTTTTCCGTCTCCTTGGTCTCTAATTTAACGGTTGTAGACGACCTAGTAGCTTTTTCGTTCTCTCAAAGTCTTTTTGTAGATAAAGACACAATTAACTGATACAGTTTCGGAAACTGACACACCTACTGTTATTTGACACCTTTTAAGACTCTTTCTACCCTTATGGTCTGGTAGACTGGACGGAGAACTCTTTGGATATACGTCCAGTCCTTCGTTGTCAATCTTGACCTGTACCTTGTTGTCTACTCATGTTGTTTCCTCACGTAGTTCCGACATATAACAGTGGGACGAATAAATTGAAGATACGTCTTATGTAGTACTCTTTCCGACCCGACCTTCTTCGTGTTCGACCTTAGTTTTAACGTCCGTCTTTATAGTTATTAGAGTCTATACGGTGGGAATACCGTCTTTCACTTCTCCTTGATTTTTCGGAGAACTGCTTTCACTTTCACCTCTCACTTTTTCAACCGAATTCCAAGTTGTAAGTCTTTTACTTCTAGTACCGTAGACCAGGGTAGTGAAGTACCGTTTATCTACCCTTTTGTCACCTTTGTCACAGTCTGAAATAAAACTCCCCCCAGATTTTAGTGACTTCTACTACTAACGTCGGTACTTCAATTTTCTGTGAATTAGGAACCTTCCTTTCAATACTGGTTGGATCTGTCGTATAAATTTTCGTGTCTGTTTCCAGACAGATCAGTTCCAATACCAAAAAGGTCATCAGTACATACCTACATTCTCAACCTGATATTCCTTTCGACTCGTGGTTTCTTGACTACGAAAACTTGACACCAAACCTCTTGTGAGAACTCTCAGGGAACCTGACGTCTCTATGTTGGTCAGGTAGGATTTCCTCTGGTCAAGAGTCACAAGTAACCTTCCTGACTACAACTTTGACTTTGAGGTGATGAAACCGGTGGACTACACTTCTCGACTGAGTAAAGTTTTCTGGGACTACGACCCTTTTTAACTCCCGTCCTCCTCTTCCCAGCTGTCTCCTACTTTACAAACCTATCGTAGTGACTGAGTTACCTGTACTCAAACCCATCCGAGGCGCTCAACCACAACCTGTCCCTCGGACGACACGACGCCAAGTACCCCAGTGTTTCTTAGTCTGTACTGACTCACTGACTTGACTTCTATATGTGTGTATATATGTATATGACATATGTATGTCTATATGTATATATACGATATATATGTGTGTATGTTCTATATGTATGTGTGTATATGTATGTATATATTCTCTCTATACGGACACATGTAATTTTGTACTTAAAAAACTTTTTTACACTTTAAAATTAATTTCGAAGTAAAGATTGGTCTTATCAACGTAAACTTTAAATCCTATATTTACGTGTGTATATACATAATATAACCAAAAATGTAATAAACAATGTAACATAAAACAGACAATTAAAATGAATCCTACTTAAATAATTTTGACATTGACAACAAAAGAAAGTAAATAAAATTAAAACTGTTTATGTATATAAACATTTTTAATACCTATGTAAAACTTATAGAAAGGGGAATAGATTCTTACCCGTTCACTTACAATTTTACGGACGGTTTAAACCTATCGTACGGTAAAATCTTATTCTTAAAATCGTTTACACCGTGTCAGGTATTCAGTGGTCTCTCTAAGGACTTTTCTTATGTACATCATTATGACCATTCAATAAAAAGTTTCCTTTTAACGAAAGAACCTTTGTTTTATTTTACTTTAGGTTCAGATGATAATTTTAAGATATAAAACAAGGAAAAATCAAGTATTCACTTTATGAGGAAGAGTCTCTGAAAGTTTAACTACTAGTATAGAAAACGGTAAACTATACTATCTAGTAATCGGTAGACGCCTTCATTAACTTCCTCAACGTACGTTTATACACTAACTTTCTAGTCAATACCCATTCTAATATACTATTTTATCAAGATGACTCTAAACACTACGACTGGCAAACGGGAAAGAGGTATAGTCTCATGACTCGATACCTTCCCCAGGGGCTCTCGACTCCTGGTCGAATGACTCATCTAGTCTGTTGATAGGTATATCCAGATTTCACGTCCTGTGTGAATGTTTCGAACTACACTGTTATACTAAATCTCATCTGAAGATTTTAAAACCGATTTTGACGCCCTTCTCAATACAGACTTTTGTCTAAATAAGTAGTCTAAATCGTCTAAATAAAATAGTCTTAGTATCTGGACGGAGTGTGAAGAAAGTCTTCGTCTGGTTATACTATTTTTTAATCAAGTTTTTATTAAAACAGTTTACTCATTAAGTAGTTTTTATTTAACCGTTTAAAACAACCACAAACTGGTGGTAGAACAATTTCGGTCAGGTATCGTTACCCCAGACGGGACCACCGAGCCTCCAATTTCGCAGACGGACGTCACACCCTCTGGACCCAAGCTAGGGACCCAGACCTTCTAGGGGACCTCTCCCTTTACCTTTGGGTGAGGACATAAGAACGGACCTCTTAGGGTACCTGTCTCGTCGGACCACCCGATGTCAGGTGTCCCAGCGTCTCAGGCTGTGTTGACTCACTGAAGTGAATTTCCCGTTTGAGAACGGAAACTAGGTGGTATGTTAGTGACGATGGAATACGAACTTCTTTTTGGGTCTTTACATGAGAGTCTTTTCTTATGTCACACATGAAAAAAGGGGTGTTAATAAAGTGTTTTTAGGAAAAGATGTCTCGTGGATTCTGTTAACTCCTTGTTTGATTCCCACTTCCATTGGACCATGTATTCTTTTTCTTTGGTGGTTTCCGTCTTTAGTCGTTTCGGGTAAGTTTATGATGGACTCCTTTACCACTGGACCACGAGTTTGAGACAAGTGACGTGAAACCCCTTCTAATAAGAAGACTCAGAAAGTCAATAGAGGACACTAGGACTGATAGACGAATGTGTCGTTAGAAGATAATATCAAACTGAAGGTTACGTCTAAACGGACATTCCTCCCTTATACGACTAAGTCAGGTGTTTCGGTGATGTTGGGACACGAAACTGAAGTCAGCTTCCAGGGCAAGAAGGTTAGAGAGTTAGAAAAAGAAAGAAACGAAACGAGGAGTAGGTTGAATCCCAAGTACTTACTAAGGTCTTAAAACCAAACAGTGAATTGTCGTAAGATTCGAGGGAACAACGTAAAGAACAATAAGTATCCTATGTAGGGGTGAGACCTACTTAACATTGATGTAAAGATGAACACACACGAATCAACGAGTCAGTACGGCCTGAGAAACACTGGGATACCTAACATCGAGTGGTCTGAAGAGACAGGGACCCCTAAGAGGTCCGTTTCCATAACGGTACCTAACGGTAAGGGAAGAAGGGTTGGCTTTGACGACTTAAGACCACCTCTTACAGAGTTTTATTAACAATTCAAATACTAATGTTTGAGTTCATCCTGGAGGTATGAGGGATCTACTGTTAAATTAAAAGGGACCGGGAGTCAGAGGTTATGAGGTGTCACCGAAAAAACTTAGGAAAGACAACGACAGTCTAGAAGTTACGGGGGTAGAGGAGAACGAAAGAGAGGTATCTCTTTTACCTTCGTAAGTTTCCTTTAAAAGAGTAGAAGGGTACTTTTACGTATGTTTAGATGAATTTTAAACATACTTAGAAAAGAAAGAAGGGACAATAATACTACTTCTTATCTTTACCCTAAGTTTACCCTAACGGAGGGTAAACTTCGGTTAGGTTATCGGTACGAAACCCAGAAATAGGAGCGAAAAAGTCTGCGGAGGATTTTTTCATCCTTTTTGGTAATCTGGTAAGTCCATACTGGATTTAGTTTAGGGAATACTATTATGTCACCTTCACTCTTTATCTATATTCCCTGATCTAGACTATCTGTCTCATGGACTACTTGATACCTACCTCCAAACACTGTAACATGTCCTCTGTCCCTAGTTCTGGTGGGAGTACCTTTTCTTTACATTTCTTCGTTTTACCGACAGACTCCTCCAGAATATGTATCGACACTCTTCTTCTCTTCGTTTTTCATTTCCTCTTTTCCTTTCTATAAGGGTAAACTTATGTCTCAGGGTTTCTTATCGTTCCCTTCTATTCTTTCGGAAGAAGTCGCTAGTTACGTCTCTTTATCTCCTTTTTATTTTGTCTTACCCTTTCTGATCTCTAGAGAAGTTCTTTTAATCTCTATGGTTCCCTTGTAAAGTACGTTTCGACACGAGTTATTTCCTGTCTTTACCATCCCTGGATTGTCTTCGTCTTCTATAATTCTTCTCCACCGTTCTTATGTGTCTTCTTGACGTGTCTTTTCTAGAAGTGCTGGTTCTATTAGTACTACTACACTAGTGAGTGGATCTCAGTCTGTAGGACCTTACACTTCAGTTCACCCGGAATTCTTCGTAGTGATACTTGTTTCGATCACCTCCGCTATCTTAAGGTCAACTCGATAAAGTTTAGGACTTTCTACTACGACACTTTCACGACGTGAGTTATACGGTCGTTTAAATCTTTTGAGTCGTCACCGGTGTCCTGACCTTTTCCAGTCAAAAGTAAAGGTAGGGTATCTTTCGGTCACGGTTTCTTAAGAGTTTGATGACGTGTTAACGTGAGTAGAGTGTAAGATCATTCCATTACGAGTTTTAAGAGGTTCGGTCCGAAGTTGTTATGTACGTGGCACTTGAACGTTTACAAGTTCGACCAAAATCTTTTCCGTCTCCTTGGTCTCTAGTTTAACGGTTGTAGGCGACCTAGTAGTTTTTTCGTTCTCTCAAGGTCTTTTTGTAGATAAAACGAATTAACTGATACGGTTTCGGAAACTGACACACCTAGTGTTATTTGACACCTTTTAAGACTTTCTCTACCCTTATGGTCTGGTGGACTGGACGGAGAACTCTTTGGATATACGTCCAGTCCTTCGTTGTCCATCGTGACCTGTACCTTGTCACGACCAAGGTTTATCCTTTTCCTCATGTAGTTCCGACACATAACAGTGGGACGAATAAATTGAAGATACGTCTCATGTAGTACTCTTTACGACCCGACCTTCTTCGTGTTCGACCTTAGTTGTAACGGCCCTCTTTATAGTTAGTTAGTTATAGTTAGTCTATACGTCTACTGTGGTGGCAATACCGTCTTTCACTTTTCCTTGATTTTTCGGAGAACTACTTTCACTTTCTCCTCTCGCTTTTTCAATCAAATTCCGAGTTGCAAGTCTTTTGATTCTGTACCGTAGACCAGGGTAGTGAAGTACCCTTTATCTACCCCTTTGTCACCTTTGTCACAGTCTGAAATAACAACCCCCGAGGTTTTAGTGACGTCTACAACTAACGTCGGTACTTCAATTTTCTGTGAATGAGAAACATTCCTTTCAATACTGGTTGGATCTATCGTATAATTTTTCGTCTCTTTAATGAAACGATTGTTTCCAAGTTATCAGTTCCGATACCAAAGAGGTCACCAGTATCTACCTACACTCTCAACCTGACACTTCTTTCAACTCACGGTTTCTTAACTACGAAAACTTGACACCACGACCTCTTCTGAGAACGTTCAGAGAACCTGACGTTCCTCTAGGTTGGTCAGATAGGATTTCCTCTGGTCAGGACCCACAAGTAACCTTCCTGACTACGACTCCGACTTTGATGTTATGACACCGGTTGAGTACCCTTCTCAACTGAGTAACCTTTTCTGGGACTACGACCCTTCCTAACTCCTGTCCTCCTCTTCCCCTTTTGTCTCCTACTCTATCGACCTACCATAGTGGCTGAGCTACGTGTACTCAGACCCACTTGAGACCCTCAACCACTACCTGTCGTCCCTCCGGACCGTACGACACTAAGTACCCCAGCGTTTCTCAGCCTCTCCTGACTCACTGACTTGACTTGATTATGATGATTAACCCGAAGGGTCCACTGAGTCACCATTTCTTAGACGGACGGAAACGTCCTCTGTGTCCTCTACACCCAACCTAGGGACCTGGTCTTTCTTGGAGACCTCTTCCTTTTCAGTTGGGTGAGATCATTGGAACGAACCTTTTAAATTACTTGTCTTCTCGGACCACCCGAGTGTACTAACTCACTGACTCATACGTGTGTACGAATGATGATTAATAGTGACGTTAAGTACACGTGAAAATGGAAAAGTGTCATCGGAAGAGTAATCGGATTTTGTACGAGTGTAAAGGAGCCATTTTGTGTGTGTCGTGAGTAAGACCTTTAGAGAAGAACGAGGTGTCGGTGGTAAGAAAGATAGGGGAGAGGAGAAGGTTTGAAAAGATTTTTAAAGACAAAAATCATACAAAAAAGAAATTAAAAGTAATCACTACAGACCACGAAGAAACTGTTTCGAACTAAATTAGATCGACAAATTAAGAAGAAAAGAAAGTTTACAGAAGAACTCAGTGTAAACTATTAAACATAAAAGAATCTTCATAGTCGAATTGGAGTCTACAGATTTATCTAGATATATGTACACATCTTAACTAAAGAATATTGAAAACACATGACATAATTATCGAAATCGATTCTGAAGAAAGAGTAGTTATCATAACAAAGAAAGAAAAAAGAAAATAACAAACTAGTCCAAAAAGGTTCTAAAAAGGTAAGTGACTTCCAAAATTTCTTGTTGAAAACGAAAGTAATTATTTAAAAATTTTTAAATAGATTCACATGAAGTAAATGTGATAACACAATCAAAGTCCACATTTCACTAATAATATATACAAAGTCTAAGAAAAGATGACACCAACATACTATAACTTATATCAAGGGACACGATACGTCATTCAGGAACAACGAATACATAAAATCTTTCCATCAAATGGACAATTAGGGTATTTCTAAATAATTATTCAAGAATACGAGTATAAAATCCCGAAGGGAGTATCGAGTCGACTATTTCTTAGGTGGACGTTACGCCCTCAGAACCCGAGTTAGGGACCCCACCTTTCTAGGGGACCTCTTCCCTTTCCGATGTGTGAGGTCATAAGAACGGACCTCTTAAGGTACCAGACATCTCAGGTACCCCGGTCTTTCTCAGCATGTACTGACTCACTGAAAGTATATAAGTACAAACATAACTAATTAAAGACGAAGATAGAAGTGAATGCTTGGACTTCGAATGAAACAACAAATAAGAAACGGAAGTGGTGAAAGAAAATAAAAAACAAAAATTCGTTCATATAATCTCGATATTTACAAGGTGAACCATGGTAGAAAAAATGAAAAGTGACCGAAGTATCACAATGTGAAGTTAACAGTAAATAAATATTTATTAGAGATTAAAACCAAAACTGAAAACGAAATTTGGTTTCCAATATATTTTCATATAAAAATCGAAAGACCTTTTACACGGGACAACTTACACATTAAATCTCTTAACGGACTCTAACAGAAACATCGGGTTCTGAATCCGGTCAAAACCATTATGAGTACCTATAAACTTATTTTACACATAAAGATTCATTGTTTATAGACTCTGTTCCTATATATAAAGATATTTTTATATTGAGAACAAAGATTTCGTATAAGACTCTCTCCAAAGACGTATGGACACAAAAACCAACCATGGGTAAAAGGTTTTAGAAGTTTTTCAAAAGTGATTTCGGTTGATTTGATTTTATAGTTATTTATATGTAGTAAATACTTTTGAGTATTTTATAAAGAAGTGTATTCAAAAGGAGAACCCACACACACACAATCAGTGAGTCAGCACAAGCTGAGAAACACTGTGGTACCTGACATCGCGCGGTCCGAGGAGAGAGGTACCCTAAGAGGTCCGTTCTTATGACCTGACTCAACAGTCAAGGAAGAGGTTCCCTAAAAAGACTAGGTCCCTAGCTTAGACCCAGAGGGTACAAAGTCCGTCTAAGACATGACAGAGTCGGTGGTTCTTTCACTCAAAAAGGAGTATTGAGACATGTATTATAAAAATTGACTTGACAAAGTGAATAAAGGTTGAAAGATATAAACTAAAAAATTTAAAAGATCTGTAAACTCATAAAAAAATTCGTTCACTTTATAATGTGTGTTTTTTCTTTTGGATTAGCATAATCAAGGAAAGGTAATAAGGGTCGAGGATTCAATTATTTACAATTTAAAGACCACACATATAATGGTCGAAACAGAACCTAGTGGTATTCGTTCTCTCCTCTCCTGTCCTACTTGACTCCTTCATCGCGACTGTATATATCTGTCAGTACACTTTTTGTCTATCGGTGGTTCTTCGACGAGATATTGTGTCCTCGGGTCGGACCGCGAAACCCTTCTCAATGTCCCCATCCTATCCTCCACTCTTCCACCGAGTTCTGCCTCCCCTCTATATATGTGTGTTTATGTAAACACCAACCAAGTGTAATACCGACCAAGTGTAACAACATTCCGTCTTTGATGGAGTGATAACATTTCGTTAATAGATGGTTAATTTTTTATTTACTTTCATTTTTTATGTTTAATTTTTTCTCTTTGTCAAATTTGATAACACGTTACTTTAACTAGTGTGAAGTTATACGAGGTAAACGTAAACCAAATGTCAAGTGTAATAAATCACAGATTTACAGGATAAACACGATAGTTAAGACGTTTGGATTTATTCAGTTAATACGTCGAAGGAGATGAACAGTCATTCCATTTCATGGGAATCCTTCCAGTCCTAATAAAATGGAGACTTAACTCCTTACGGATGTAGTTTCTTTGGAAGTTCACTGGAATCGGTACGAGACTAATGATTGATCAGAACTAAATCGTTCTACCGTATATAGTATAAGTCGTTTTTCTTTTTTCTTTGAAGTTTCTTTTATCCCAAGACCTACGGATACTTTCTACGATTCACTACTTTAGGGTTGAGACTACGATTAATAAATAAAACTTCGATAACTGTGTGTAATGCGTTAGACAAAAATTCTCCAAAACTACTTTCTTTCGTTATGTCGTTACTCCAAAGTTATTTTTTCGGTGTAAGCGTTTGTATAATGTGTGTTAAAGGTTGTGGGTTCGTGACTCCAAAAATTTTCCTAAAGATGAAAAGAGTTATATTTACATTTTATCTGTTGAATTTTGTTTACACTTTCCGGTTATACCGTGGTTCATTTATTTAACACATCAATTCATTGTCCGATGTTTCATTCATCGGTACTTCGATCTATATACCTAATTTTAAATACGAATCATAGTACTCTTTTATGGGTACAATATAAATCATAATTTAGTCTAATGTTTTGTACACGTGCTACCAAAGTAAGTGAACACACTATACATAATTATGTATACATACATGTATGGATACGTATATGTACACATAAACTGTTATATGTACCTATGTATATATAATCGTCCAAACTCAGAGAAACAAAAGTCTAAGAACTGAGTGTAAAGGACTTAATAAAAGAAAGAGAAAGTAGATCAAATATGTACACATACCTGTTTGACAGAAAAGGTCCGTCTCAAAGACTACAAGAGTACCCTGTCCCAAAGACTGTCGACAAAATGAAAGACCTACCGAGGTCAAAGGTAGTCTCTCCGGGTTGTATTAGGGTAAAAAGGAACCGAACTAAGATCGAAGACTGTGTCTGAGAGTGGGAACTCGGGACGTTTAAGAAAGAGGAGGGAAACAAGAAAATCGGATTCAACCGCTATCGAAATAGACCAACAGTATAACAAAGGATAAACCGAAACCCTAAGAAGATAGTGGTCACCTTTATTGTAAGTCGATGAGACCAAAATAAAGGATTCGTACGGATATCACGACTATCCTCGACGAATCACCTTTATGTGGGAGTGTGTGTGCCTGTGTGTCTCTTTCACGACTATGGAGAAGACCAAAGATCCATCTTCGGTGAGAGAACTTAGAGTACGATTTAAAGAGGTAGTTCACTTAAATGGGACCGGACCTTATAAATTTATTTAAACCGAATTCATTGAAACAAATGTGGGACCCTTTTCCTCGTACGAGGGACTTAAAAGACAACTAAAGATCTTAGATTATCGAAGTATCGAAAGAGTGAAGGTCAAAGAGAATAGTGATCTGAACTGGTATAAATAGAAGGACGATAATAAATTTGTCTCGACGAATCAAAGAAACAGACGAAAGAACTATAGTACGGAAGACTCGGAGGGAAAAAATAAGTTTCACCAGATATCCCCATAAAATGATTTATTTCTGGTAAGAAACGGAGTTTCCAATAAATATCACGAATATTTACTTTACATTTTATTAATAAAAGAGTATTTTATGACCTTAATTATTAACAATAAAATATTGTTAAAGAATAGGTAGATATCCTTCATAAATACTAACTACTCCAATACCTACTGAAAAAATACAAGTAAATTTTAATAAACATATTACTCGTGTATAATGAACACACTAATACTATTTAGATGGTTGGTGTTATTGACAGTAGTAAAAAGGTTTCTTTATTTGTTTGAGACTCAAATATTATACATTTATTTAAATGGTGAGGAAGTTTAGGCTCTATATAAAAAGTTCCTTTTCACATTTACTAAATTGTGTGTGTGAACTTCTAATTTACTAATTATTTTACACCTGTAAAATGGGTAAAAGTGTGTGTCCTTCTTCACTAATAACAATATCTTATTAACAAATCAAATACGTCTTATTACAAAACAGTGTCTGAAACGGAATTCTACACGAATTAAAAATTATCTCGATAGTTCAGTATTCTTTTCATTTCTTGTTTCTTTGACAAGATCTACATAATAAGTCCTACATTAAGCAATAAGTGAGGATGTCTGGAGCAGACACCCTAGCGTGTCTGAGCCTGTGCTGACTTCGCTGAATCGTCGTCGTCGTCGTTGTCTGGAGATTCTTTGACTCTGAGATAACAGTGGCAATATAATTGATAATGTCATTTGTCTGGTAAATTTCCCAGAATTTATATATATACTCTAAGTCTTTAAAGTAAAAAATTTCTTTTCAATAAATAAAAAACCGTTGTAGTTTGTTGTACACCGTAACATAAAGGGTTGGTCCCTAACTTAGACACGGGGTAGGTAACCTTCCCGTCTTAGAATTGGTGAAATGTTGGTCCCTATAGGGGTCTCTAAAGTAGAATCACCTTATACGACATTATTCTAAACTGGACAGATCTCGAGATATGCTCTGTTATGTAGATCTTTATATTTCTCTTATTACTCTTACTTATTATAACTTAAGTCAAAACACTCAAAGTACGGGTTCGGTCCGAAGTCGTTATGCACTTGGTACTTGAAAGTTTACAAGTTCGACCAAAATCTTTTCCGTCTCCTTCGTCTCTAGTTTAAAGGTGTGCTACCACACTAGTGAGTGGATCTCGGTCTGTAGGACCTTACACTTCAGTTCACCCGGAATCTTTCGTAGTGATGCTCGTTTCGATCACCTCCATTACCTTAAGATCACGTTGATAAAGTTTAGGACTTTCTACTACGACACTTTCACGACGTGAGTTATACGGTCGTTTAAACCTTTTGAGTCGTCACCGGTATCCTGACCTTTTCCAGTCAAAAGTAAGGTTAGGGTTTCTTTCGGTTACGGTTTCTTACTAGTTTGATGGTGTGTTAACGTGATTAGAGTGTACGATCATTTCCTTACGAGTTTTAAGAGGTTCGGTCCGAAGCCGTTATCAACTTGGCACTTGAAGGTCTACAAGTTCGACCAAAATCTTTTCCGTCTCCTTGGTCTCTAGTTTGACGGTTGTAGGTCACCTAGTAGCTTTTTCGTTCTCTCAAAGTCTTTTTGTAGATAAAGACGAAATAACTGATACGGTTTTGGAAACTGACACACCTAGTGTTATTTTGACACCTTTCAAGACTTTCTCTACCCTTATGGTCTGGTGGACTGGACGGAGAACTCTTTGGACCTACGTCCAGTCCTTCGTTGTCAATCTTGACCTGTACCTTGTTGTCTGACCAAGGTTTATCTTTTTCCTCATACAGTTCCGACATATAACAGTGGAACGAATAAATTGAAGATACGTCTTATATAGTACTCTTTCCGACCCGACCTTCTTGGTGTTCGACCTTAGTTCTAACGGTCCCCTTTATAGTCATGGCAGTCTATACGTCTACTGTGGTGGGAATACCGTCTTTCACTTCTTGATTTCTCAGAGAACTTTCACTTTCTCCTCTCACTTTTACAACCGAATTTCGAGTTGTAAGTCTTTTTAATTCTAGTACCGTAAACCAGGGTAATGAAGTGCCATTTATCTACCCCTTTGCCACCTTTCTCACCGACTGAATTAAAACCCCCCGAGGGTTTAGTGACGTTCACCACTAACGTCGGTACTTTAATTTTCTGTGAATGAGGAAGCTTCCTTTCAATACTGGTTGGATCTATCGTATAATTTTTCGTCTCTGTAATGAAACGATTGTTTCCAGGTAGATCAGTTCCGAAACCAAAAAAGTCATCAGTACATACCTACACTCCTCTTCCGTCACCGTAGGGTGAGGTCATGAGAACGGACCTTTTAGGGTACCTGTCTCCTCTGACCACCCGACGTCAGGTATCCTAGCGATTCTCAGCCTGTACTGACTCGTTGAAGTGAAAGTGAAAAATGAAAGTGCGTAACCTTTTTCTTTACCGTAGGGTGAGGTCATAAGAACGGACCTCTTAGGGTCCCTACCACCCTCGGACCACCCGACGGTAGATACCCTAGCGTCTCAGTCTGTGTTGACTTCGCTGAATCGTCGTCGTCGTCATACCTACACTCTCAACCTGATATTGTTTTCGATTCATGGTTTCTTAACTACAAAAACTTGACACCACAACCTCTTCCGAGAACTCTCAGGAAACCTGACGTTCCTCTAGGTTGATCAGGTAGGATTTCCTTTAGTCAGGACCCACAAGTAACCTTCCTGACTACGTCTTCAACTTTGAGGTGATAAAACCGGTGGACTACGTTTCTCGACTGAGTAAACTTTTCTGGGACTACAACCCTTTCTAACTTCCGTCTTTCTCTTCCCCTACTGTCTCCTACTCTACCGACCTACCGTAGTGGCTGAGGTACCTGTATTCAAACACATTTGAGGTCCTCAACCACCACCTGTCCCTCCGGACCGTACGACGTTAAATACCCCAGCGTTTCTCAGCCTGTACTGACTCACTGACTTGACTAGACTTGACTTGATAGGTTTCTTGAACACGACTCATAGTTTTATTAAATAGTTCTCGTTTGACCAGAGACCTCCTTTTCCCTCTTTCTTTTCTCTTCTATGTCTCAATCCACTATTGAATTTTACAAGCGACATAAAGGGTCGAGAATCAATCGTTCGTGATGACTTGTAGACCCACTGTCCACTACGTGACCTCATTGATCTCCACTCTCGTTCTCAAGAAGCAAAGTCTCTTTGGAGTGTAATCTAGGTCCCTTTCCGTTTGTAAGGATTAAGTTATGTTTCACTGTTCACCGAATACATCTATGACTCACACGACATCCTTGGAACTTTTAACGTCCACGCCCCTCTCCCCCCGCCCCCCGTCCGTCCCTTACCTCTAGATTTGAAGAAAACCTGAATCCCTTCCTGTTTCTAAGAGGGAAATAAAGCCAAGGAGACTCGAGAGAAGAGGTAATTGGGATTGGAACCAAGGTACACCAACAACCAGACGGGTCAGGTCAGAATCGTTTCTTAGAACGATTTTCGAATGTGAACTATGGAGTAGTTTAAGGAGTAGAGGGTAGAAACTACGGATTCAGTAACTGATGAGAAATCGTTCTTAGAATCGTTTTCAGGGGACTGGGAACTACAGGGGATCATAATCATTAATAGATAGGTGACTGGGGGGAGTAGGGCGAGTAATTGATATTTAGAGGTAAACGGGAACATCAGTCTCAACTCGGATTAGAAAGAGAGAATAACATTATGTAGAGAACGTCATCAAAACTCATTTTGGAATGGTAAGGTTGTACACTATCTTATGAAAAAGAAGTTGTCTTCACAAACGCCTTCTCCAATGTCATCTGGATTTGGTACCTGTTCTTTGTCGTCTGGTCCCCTTTTTTTCGTCACTTCTTGTAAGGAATGAGGAAGAAGATTTGTTCGTCTCCTTTCCGTGCACATTCTCGTCTGATGAAACTCTTAGACTAGTCAAATCTCACCGTACCTAAACCCACACCGACCTCTTCTCCTACATTGACTGGAGCACGACACTCAACTCCGACCTCAACCGGTCCCTGACACAAACGTACTTTTTCGAACAGATAGGTCGGTTCCTTGAACATAAATGGGATTTACTGTAAAAATAAAATACGTCATTTCCTAAAATTCATATTGACACTGTGACTACCTAAAAGTAAGATCTTTCTAGTGCCTCCGTCGACACGACTCGTTCTTAAATTACTACTCACGAATCACCCTACGTACGGATCGGTTCTTTCGAGTCTCTACTAACTCATCATTCTGAGAGTTAATTCTAGTCAACCGTCTCTTTTACCCACCGGGACGTGACTCAGTGGATCTATAGATGTTCCCTATCCTAAGGTACCGGTATGACAACTTCATTACTTATTTTACAAACCCCACTAAGGACCCAGAGGGACTGGCCCTACTGACCTTCCCGCCACCGAGTAAATAACTTTATCCTATATTTTCTTCTTCCTCCTCTGAACTCCTTTTCTACTACTAAGGGGCAAAAAGGAATTTAGGGTAATACTCTTTAAATGTCTTACCTTTAACGATTTGCCGACACGTCAGAAACCTTAATCGACACATTCTGGTTTAATGTCATTAAGTATTGATATTAGTAAGATTTAGGTAAACTAAAATTATACAAAGTTTATAAAAAATGACATATTAAATGTTCTTTTAACAAGATATAATTTTACCAGTAAAAGAGATTAACGTATAATGGTTTAGTCCTATCTGATACTTTGTCTTTACACAAACCCATTTAGACGTTCCGTTCTACTCGATCTTAACGACTTCATCGAATAACGACTCGTAAAGACACATCTTAACGTGTCTTCTATGGTTCCTACAGAGTAAAGACTACCAACTAAAATTAAATAAATATGACTCTTTGTGTCACTTAAATTTAATAGAAATTATGACTTCCAAAGAGAGAGACGAGACAGACAGAGAGTAATTACATAATTACAGTCGTTAAGTATCTGAACTCGACTAAGTTTTACGAGAATTGACAACTATTTCTACTAAAATTAATCTTTCATCTCGTAACTCCTTAAGGGGTTTCCTTTTAAATGAATTTATATCTATCTTTTACGTGTATCTTTAACATTCAAAACGATTGGATAACCTTTTACAAAGTTATACATACATTTACAGTTGTAAAAGAAGTTTATGCAAACCGGTCCTATATACTTGTAGACTTCTATTAATATAAAGATCATCGAAAATATACGAACAGTATTTTTCTGTTAAGTTTGTTGTCGTAACTTATCTTATACGTGTGTAAGTGTAACGGTAGAATTTCTCGATTCATGTGTTGTAAGTAAATAGGGAATTTGTATGAACCGTCGTGTTGTGTATATGGCCGAAATACTACTTTGACACTCTGACACTTGTACAAGTTGACCGTTTTAATAAGTGATATATTTATATGACGATCACAGTGGTCAGAAGTCTCTTCTCCAGATATGTCTATGCGTTTATCTTTTGTAATCACTTATAATCAAAAAAATTTAAAACGGTTCGTGTTTATCCTTCCTTGATTTAAACACTGCTATTTAATGATATACGTGTAATGTTCGAAGATTATAATTAGACGATAATGTTCCTTTACAATACCACCGGAAATAAAATGGGTCCTTTTACCTATTCATCCTCCTTTCAGAGACTCGATGATTCGTTACAGTGAAACCTATTTTCTTGAATAAATAATGATTCAGTCACCATGTCTTAGGAGTATTATTATCAAACTTAAAGGATCCTACTACGTTTTGTCGTTATCCTTAATAGAAAAAAAAAGGGGTAGTCATCATTTTTCATATCTTATATTCTTGGATTGAGACAAGATTTTGTATTAAAGTCCATCGAAAGGAAAAACAATAAAACGACATCTAACTTCACCAAATCAAGGAACGAAGACTATTTTGACTACTATAAAGACGATTAAAAGTATATATTTTTTTAGTTTTTGAAACATGGTACTAAGATACTATAAGTCCTTGGAGTCTTCTACAGGATCGTAGGTTGATTATAACTTAACCTATCGTATATGCAAAAGAAAATCAGGAATTGTTCCACTGTATACTAGATAGAACCCTAATTCACATCGGATTAAAAGACTAAGTAAAAAGGACCTTTTGTTTATCTAACTTGATCTAAATTAGTAAAGAAACTTTCTGATTTCTTACCGTACCCGATAAAGTTCGAAAAAGTTGATTACATTAGTACTTTTTCTATGCGATATCTAGTGTCCTAACTCTTTTCAGTCAACCATGTCGTGTATTAGAGTCGTAAATGATTATGCGAGTCGGTTCTTATATTAACGATTTTATTGGAACTTTTCCCTACTTTCGTGACTTATGACGTCACCACTAATGGGACTAAAGTTAATGAGACCAAATTTACCTTATTTTATCCCGAGATTGAGACAATTAATTGTTCGGATAGGTGTCCACTAGAGATTTGCGACGGAACATTGAGGGTAATTACTTCTTTTACATGTACGGATCTTTACCGTTCAGACATATAATTTCGGTTAATACGTCAAATACTCTCTTAACCGAAAGAAAATAAAAAGGTGTTCTTTTAATATCACTTCCCACTTCCCTCTTTCTTCTTCCTCACTCTATGTCCCATACCACGTATGTAATTACTGATCCTTAGACCTCCGTTACGGAAAGAACTTAAAAATTCCACTTGTTTCTTTAACAGGAAGACCCATGTAAAAGTCGTCCCTACGGGTTGACCGAATAAAAACTAGACTTGTACTGCACCAAAGTTAATCGTCATCGTGAATGTTTTACTCATCGGCAGTAACATGGTCTTTTATACTTACACTTTCCCAGTTTTTTCCGAACTCGACCTACGTTGACAACAGATTCCCGTACAACGATATCGAAGACGTACCGATTGATAGGAACAGGAATTCAGAAAAGTCCATAACTCTCGAGTCCCATTCATAGAGTAGTGTAGATATGGTGTAGGAGATTTTGAAGAAAAAAAAGGGGAGAATAAAATAAAAGGAAAAGAAAGGAAAGGAAAGGACGAAACCCGTTTCACTTCTCTCTTAAAGATGAAATATAGTTATTATGTTCACTCCTACAAAAGTCGTAATCTCTTTAATATTGTGTACGTTGACTTTAGGTTGTGACTAGTAATAAAAAACATTTAATTGACATACTTCAACGGTTATAAGTTGTTAAAAAGTGGTGACTACAAAAATTATTTTATATAGGTTTATATATAGGTTTAATATAGACTTCTGAGTTAAACTTACTTCTATAGGTACCCCGTTGACTAGAGGATCCTTTGTCCTTCTTTATATTGTTTATTTGTTTTTACGTCTTCTTGTCATCCCTGGAAAAAGTGACAATCGTACTGGAAGGACTCTACAAGGTTTGGTTAATGATCCTATTGACTGTGTTTTCTTAGGGATTGTCCTTGTCTTCGAGTCGAACGTCTACAGAAAGTTTTATGGAGTACCGAAAATGACGAATCTGGACGCTCCCAGTCATCGCGTCCCTACTTACTGGGGGAGAACTCACAAGACAGAGATATTCCTATAACAGACGGTGGTCCCCACGTCAACATTGAATGTTGAAAGTCTGAGTTTTCCGCAAGATGTACAGTGTACTCTAAGTAACTGAGTTGCTCTTTTTTGTGTCAAAAGAATAGTTCAATACGTGACTTTTTCAAAAGTAATTTTCTCACTGAAAACCTAATATTTTTGTATAAAGTGCCATATCTTGTACTAAATTTATTCACTTTTATGGATACAGTTTCAATAATCGGATATTGGTATTGACCAGTTATTAGATACCGAGCACTTGGTTTAGACCAGGAGGATGACCTTGTGGTAGTGCGGTAAGTAAAGATAAAACAGACAAACTAAAGGACCACCTTACCGTCTCAAATCATCAAAATCATCGTCGACATACTAGGAGTTTCGAGGTTTATAATAGTAGGTCAAGAAATATTAGAAGTAAATTTCTTTTTCTCCTAAGAAAGTAATTAAAAAGGACTTAGTAATACTGAGATCAATTTTTTTTTTTTGAAAGTTCCTATATGTAGGTTGAAAGTATGTCTGTTCATACTTTGTTTCCTGGTTTGTTTCCGGATCGTGTCGATATTCGTCTTATCGATAACCACTACTCCTTCGACATGTATAACCTTTGATTCCGTGTGACATTTAGTCTCCACAGTCTCTTTGTCCTTTGTTTTGAAGGTCTTTTAGGAGGTACGAAAAGGAAGTCGATTTTATATTGTCACGAAATTTTGAGGAGAATTAATATTTAGTTCTCTACTTGATTCTATACAGGATATATCTCTGTCTATAAGTGTTCGGTTCACGGAAGTCAACTTATTTGCGGATGGATCTGTACAACATTTTCATTATTTATAATAAATTTTACAGTTCGTTACAATTTTTGTTTTGTATTGGTAATTACTTTAGAAAGTTAACCTTGTCTTTTTTTAGAGATTAGTTTGTTAACTACAAATTCATTAACATATATGTGTCTGTCTATAGGAAACGTAGTAATGTTATGGTTAGTCTGACTCTGGACGTTTGTCCACACGTCTTTGTCGTCTTAGTCATTATCCTTTTAGTTTCCGGTTCTAGAATTAAGTCTTACCTATTCTTATCTTTTGACAGGACAATCGATAATCTTCTTTGATATCAGTAATTATACCTAAACGGTCTTTTAATATGGACATATAGTTAACACTCACTCCCCCTTTTTTTTACACATACATATATATGTACCCGAAGGGACCACCGAGTCTGACATTTATTGGACGTACGTGAAGTCCTCTGGGTCCAAGTTAGGGACCCAACCCTTCTAGGGGACCTCTCCCCTTATCTTTGGGTAACGTGATAGGAACGGACCTCTTAAGGTACCTGTCTCCTCGGACCACTCGATGTCAGGTACCCCCAACGTTTCTCAACCTATGTTGACTCACTTATTGTGTGTGTGTTGTACAGAGAGAGAGTATATGTATATGTACAGAGAGAGAGATGTATATATATATATATGTGTGTATATATATATGTATATACATATGTATATGTATATTTATATATGTATAAGATAAGTCTTATGATATATAAAACAAAAAATTACAACTATAAAAATTGATTAGAAATGTTGAAAATATGTTTAAGAGGTCGTTTTCTTAGTAGCTTCAATAAAATTACAATTTCATTCCGATATTTGTTCCATCTGACCGAAGGCAAATATCTAATGTGTTCATTGTGTCGACTCAATAAAAAGATTGACTTACTTGACTCTTATTAAGATGAATTAGTGAGTAAATATAAGTAGCACCTAAGTTAAGAATATAAATTCCATAAATAACTTTTAGACGATATACGGTCCGTGACCAGATCCACGAAACTAAGTCCTCATTCGTTATTTCTTTAGGTATAAGAGTACTTCACTTGTTAAACCAGGTCCTCTGTCTGTCACTTTCACTTTCACAATCAGTAAGTCAGCACAGGTTGAGTCTGTTGGTCATCGGTTTGAACTGGTAAGATGAACGTTTACATACAGGATTAGAGTGATGAAGGGTGGTGGAGACGTTGGTGATGGGGTCGGTGTAGTGACAGTAGAGAACAGACCTATTAAGGTAATTGAAGAACTAGGGGTGGGGGGTTGGGACGGAAACGGGAGTAGGGGATTCGAAGTAAAAGGTGTAATCTTTATCTTATGAAGACAATTTTGGATGAAGTCTGTTACAGAAAAGTGAGGACTTTCGGGAGGTCAACAAAAGGTCAAGTACTCTTATTTTATTCTTCAGGATAGTAATAGAGGATCACAGATGGGAGTCAGAGTAGAGGGTAGAGTACGAAATGTTGAGAAAAATAATCCCAGAGGTGTAGTCTGGGTACCCAAAGAACTAAACGAGATACTTTCGTGGTCCGTAATCCTGTGTGGACTGACTCCTTCCAACTTGAACGTCGAGAGAGTCGTGTACTAGAAAGGGTCTTTAGTTGTACGAAAAGTAGAGAGAAAGTAAGGACAAAGACGGGTTTACGACGGGCACAGTGTGTCTTGTATGGACTGTGGGGGTTTATCACGGAGTAGGTAGTACTTATAGGGAATACAGCCGAAGTAACGACAAGAACCATAAATAAATATGTAATAAGAAAGTAAACTAATATACAATGTTGGGGACAAGGGTTGTAACCAAACAAAAAGAAATACAGACAAAGAGAATACTAAGAAACAAGAGTGATATTGAATTGAGAAATTTAAAATAAATAATAAAAATGTCAACCAATTCCATCCTTAAATAAGTTGACTTCGGTGAACCGAACACTAATAGACAGAGACAGACAGAGACAAAACGGTCAAGAAGAAATAAAGACAAATAGTAGAAAGAATAACATTTTATAGACGGATAAGAGAATGAAAAAGACCTAGACCTATGAAAAAAATATAGGGTTTACATTTGATATAACGAGTCATTTACAGAAGTACTGAACCAAAAGTGAAAATATGTTAGACAACAGACGTGGGCGACTTTATTAACTTTGACATTTCACCTTCGAGAATTTTTAGAAATTTTTATCTAAAATATAAAAAAGTACGTGTCAACTAATTTATTTCTCATTAATCAAAACTTCTAGAAAAGATTACTGAGTCTTAATAAAAATTATTAAGTATAGAATTTTATAGACGTCCCTTGAAGAGACCACCAGGTCACCGATTCTGAGACCCGAGAGTTACGTCCCCCGGGTTCAAGTTAGGGACCAGTCCCTTGATCTAGGGTGTACGGTGTTGATTCTGGACCGTATCGGTTTTATTTATTTATTTTAAATTTTTATTTATTTATTTATTTATTTATTTATTTTATAGACGGATATAAGATAGTTTTAATAGTTTTAGACCTATACTTGTATAAATAAAGTAAAAAAGTAAAAATTATGTGTGGTGTATCATTTTTTTATGTTTCTATCTATATCTAAACCTATATATTTGATTCCCTCTCCTTGATGTATTAAGGAGGTTTAAATGGTTTATATTGTAATCATTCACTTGTAATAAATTATAATGGTAGTCTAAAAAGTCCAAACGTTGATATTCTAATTATATGCACTTGAAAAAAGTAGGACAGATATACGAAATGAAAGTCTATACCTTTCATTTTCATATTCACTTCAACGAGTCAGCACAGGCTGAAAAACACTGGGGTCCCTGATCGGGTGGTCCGAGGAGATAGGTACCATAAGAGGTCCGTTCTCATGACCTCACCCAACGGTAAAGGAAGAGGTCCCCTAGTAGGACTGGGTCCCTAGTTTGGGACCAGAGGGTAATGTCCGTCTGCGAAATGGGAGAGTTGGTGGTCCTTCGGGAGTCTATACTTAGGGGTCAATTTAATTTTGGTCATGTTTGAGAAAAAACAGGGATGACTTAGTCAATGTAATAATGAACTAAGTAGTGATACAAACGAAAGTCTTTTACATGTAGAATTGTTATTAGACTAATTCAAGTGAACGGATGAAATTCAAATTTTTACTTATTATAGTTCAAGTGCGGAGACTAACTCGAACATAACAATTTGATATTTACTCTCTGTCTGATCTAATTTTTAATGTTTTTAATAATTTTACGTGACCAATTTTTGTAAGACAGATTAGGGTCAAATACGTCGGAGAGTTAAAGAGATCATAAAAGATATCGTCATGTATGTTGAGACCCGAGTGATAGTATTTTGTTGTCCGTGTATGTTTTTTCATTCGTTTATTTAAAGTAAGAGAAGGACTTGTCTCTTTACCCCCTGACCCTTTATAATTCTTGAAACCGTTATAGTGTTCGTAGAACTAACCCCGTTTTAACCACGGTCTTAGTAGAGAGACTACAA
Source organism: Capra ibex (assembly GCA_006410555.1). Lineage (NCBI taxonomy): Eukaryota > Metazoa > Chordata > Mammalia > Artiodactyla > Bovidae > Capra > Capra ibex. Next base: position 18,854,742 of record SJYO01016970.1, on the reverse strand, counting down.
CTGAAAATCCGTTTCCGGAAGTCTCTGACATGAGAGGTCTAGTTCTTACGTCTGAGTTCTTCGTTCTATTAGATCCGAATTAGGACCGATAGGATAGATGATCCACAATTAAATGAACTAGCGAAATACATCGAAGTAGATCTTCATTCATAATCCTTTTATCTCGTATGATGTTTGCCAATAGTGTGTCTGATTTCTTGGATTTCGTGAACAGTTGTCATGGAGTGTAAACTATTTCCCAATTATTTATGATTCACAACGATAATCAGGGGTCAGAGATAACGATGTAACGAAAGAGTAAACTTAGAAATTCTTCAAATGTCAAGAAAGGAAAAAAAAGAGAACGTTTCTTCTGGATACACATGGGACTTTAGAGAAATATAAGTGACATAACCTCCGAAGTAGGAGAGGGACGTTTTTCCTTTTTATATCTACTATCCGTCTCCTCTATGTCCCGGATCCAGGATTCTCCATCTCATATAGACCCTCTATGTGGTGTCATAGGTGATGTGACTGGAACAATCCACTGAAGAATTTATGTATTTGGAGATTTAAGAGGTAAAGAAGGTTTGAAAGTAGTTGTAAGACGACATACGAAGACAAAGGTTCTGAGTCGATGGTGACGGAGATGGAAGGGAGGTGTTCGAATGGTTATAGGAGTTCTAAAGGGTTTCTTGTAACAGAAAAAGGAATCAAAGTGACTTTGGACTGGGTTGAGATGCGACACCGAAATAGAGATCACTGTTGGTGAATAGAAGGAAGTGAGTTTGTCTTACACAATCAAGTCTACCTAATTGTACGAGGAGGTAGGGGTGACGGTTTTAAAAAGAAGACCTACGGAAAACTTTGAGAAGGAGGAAAGGTTTTTGATTACTACAGAACCAGTGACAGAGTGTAAAAAGATTCTACGACCGGGACGAAATACCATATTAAGATAGGAGCCTTAGAACCGCGATAGAGACCACTGAAGTATAAGCGGACTTTTCGAACACTTTGTGGGATCGTAGTAGTATGAGTCTTTCATACCAGGCGTCCGGTCGTTGTGACCGTGCTGAACTCTCGAAACATCTTTAAGTCTTTGAGTCTCGGGACGTCTTTACTAACACTTCTCGTTCTTCTATATACTTTTCTTTCCGTTTAAAATCAGCCACCCTTTTGAGATTGTCAAAGACATTATCCTTTGATCTTACCTCTAGAACTCGATATTCGACCCCGATTGTTTAGTCTCCTTTTCCTCCAATCTTACCTACTATTAAGCCATTTCTGTTTCACTTTCACACTTTCACAATCGGTTGGTCAACACACGTTGAGAAACACTGCGGTATCTGACATCGGGTGGTTCTAGGAGACAGGTACCTTAAGAGGTCCGTTCTTATAACCTCACCCAACGGTAAAGGAGAGACTCCCTAGAAGGACTGGGTCCCTAGCTTGATCCCAGCATACGTAACGTCCGTCTAAGAAATGACAGACTCGGTGTCCCTTTCAGGAATCCGACTCTAGTTTTGTACCAGTGTGTTAAGTACTCTTACACCTATAAGTCTACTACTAAAAGTCCATCACCACCATAATAATTTGGACTCTTTTTATCTTATTATATCGTTCGTTGTTTCTAAATCTTTTATTAAATCTTCTGGTAATACCGTCTCTCTTTGGTTTTTTCAGATGTAAGAGGTCTATTCAGCCTCTTAGATCAAGGGTCACAACGAGACATCCGTAATCTTAGTGAGACCGTTCTAAGGGTTTTATCTTTAAGGTCTCGGGGTCAAAGGTGCTAACAATAAGTACTATAGACCCCACTACGGTCTTACAAATAAATATATACACGATAAATAAAAACCATTAAGGAGGGACAAAGTTGGGGACGTTATCCAGATCATTTACAGTTCACTACAACTGTGATCGCATAAGGTAGTTTCACACAATCAGTGAGTCAGTATTGGTTAAGAAACGCTGGGGTACGGACATCGGGTGGTCCAAGGAGACAGGTTCCTTGAAAGGTCCGTTCTTATGACCTCACCCAAAAGGTAAGGGAAGGGGTCCCCTAGAAAGGTTAGGTCCCTAACCCAGGAGCAGAGGACGTAACGTCCGTATAAGAAATGATAGACTCGACTTTCCGTTCGGGGTCAGATGGTTTCCCGTGGAGACAAGGACAAATATCTCTTCTACCCATGATGTCACCCTCTGTCTTTTTATTGTAAAAGTAAATAAGTGGTTTTGTTTATCGAATAGAGTATCTTAGGATACTCTTTTGGTTAGAACATATGTAATTGAAAAGGTTTTTAGGGTTACTCCGGACTACTTAAAATAAATTATCGATTAATAAAACTACAAAAAAGGAATGGGAGGTAAGTACGGTGTCTCAAGACACCTGGGTAAATAACCTTTCCAGAAGTGAATTTACGTGATCTTTTGTGTGTGTCACGAAACCATCTCCCTTGTTTACTTACGTCTCAGGAAAACTAAACAACTATGTCACATGTAAATAAAGTTAGATCGTACCAGGATTTCTTTATGTTCGATAAAATCTCTCAATCAGACGGTAGATTATATGTTTTGTATCCATCTATAAGAAATAAGTCAAAATTAGTCTTATGGTGGACCTCAAGTATTTTCCTAACCGACTGTCTAAACCGATGTCTTCTAAAGTCTGTAGAAATCCTAATTCAGAGGTATTAATTTCAATTTTCTATTTGTCTTCAGACCTTCTCTGTAATGATGTGACGTATTTTCTTTGTTTCGGAGAGTAATTTTTCTTAAAGATCCTTAGTATTCTTTTTCTAGGTTTCTCTCTACCGTTTCCTAGAGTTGTCTGTTCATTGTCCTGTGTTATGTTTATTGGTTCCTTTCATTCTGAACAGGACTGAGTATTCATTAGTGTCTTCCGTTTACTCCTTGTTAAACTGTAATAAAAACAAATCCGAGAACCATTTTGAAAAAAATTTTTTAGTGTTATTTGTCACTGACTCTTACACACTTTTACTATCAGTCGAACACCCTTATATTTAACAAAACACAGGAAAAACTTATATTACACCATCATAGAGATTTAAAATTTAAAGGTATAGGAAACCGGACTGTTAAGGTTATGTTAGATCGGATGTTTTTACGATCGCATATACTAGTTCCTAAAGACTCTAACAGTCAAAGTCCAAATAAGTATTATGATTTTTTTTCACCTTTATTGAATTAATACATAGTTATCTCGTTATTATTTGATACTTTACAAAAGATCATCAAGTTTCTTACTCTATCTACATATCCAGGATTAATTCTTTCTAGAGGAACGATATAATTCACTTTTTATTTATTTAAGTATATTATTATGTATATCATACTAACTTAAATAAAAATTTAAATATACCAACGTACATACGTATATACGTACCTTTTTATAAAATGTATCAGATCTACTTATATTGTATTGTCACCGATGAAGTCCCCTTCCCTTATTCACCCTTAAGTACCTTTCAAAAGTATTAAATTAGACATATTTATAAAAATATTATATTTGTATAGGAACACACTGACTTTTCATTTTTTTTATATATAAATAATTAGAAGGATTATAACCTCGTTTCGATAATTCAATTTCTTGAGAATTTGTTTTTCGAGTAGAACTGATAGTGATAAGATTATGATTTTTTTTCTTGGGACTTGACGGGACGACACGAATAGAAACTAACTTAGATCATAATACAAATTTTTCCATATAATTTTACATTGATAAATGTTTACCGGTTATTCGTGCACTTTTCTATAAGTTGTAGTGACGAACCATCTCTTTACATTTAATTTTGATGTTCTTTATAATCGAGTGTGGGTAGGCTTACCGGTAGTAGTTTTTGAGACTCTTGTTATTTACGACCTTTCCTACACCTCTCTTCCCTTGGGAGAACGTGACCACCACCCTTACATTTAACTATGTCGGTGATACTTCTTGTTATACTCCTAAGGAATTTTTGTGTTCCTTTCCTTGATGGTATACTAGGTCTTTAGGGTGTCACATATGGGACTCTTTTGGTATTAACTACTTCTGTGCACATGGGATTACAAGTATCGTCGTAATAAATGTTATCGATCCTGTACCTTCGTTGGAGCTACAGGTATCCGTCTAGTTACCTATTTCTTCTACACCATGTTTATACGTCGCCTAATAATGAGTCGGTAATTTTTTCTTACTCGGTCAAGATGACTCCCCCTACTTGGATTTTGGACAATATGTCTCACTTCAGTCTTCTCTTTTTGTTCATAGTTTACAATTACGTATTTATATCTTAGATCTTTTGTATCATAACAACTTGGATAAACGTTCCTATCTTACCTCTGAGTCTATACCTCTTACTTGAACGCCTGTGTCTTCCCCTTCCTCTCTGCGTGTTTCTGTGACCATTCTTTCTATCGATCACTTTTCAACGCTAGATAACATCCCTCGGGTCAGACGAGACACTATAGATCTCCCCATCCAACCCCCCTCACCTCCCTCCGAGTTCTCTCTCCACTATATACAGATTAATACTGACCAATTGTGACATCCCGTCTTTGGTTGTGTCGTAACATTTCGTTAAAAGGGGGTTAATTTTTATTTAATTTTCTTTTTCGTGTACTATAACAACAACAAGTAAACGATTCATCGCAGACAGGGAAACGATGGGGTACCTGACGTCATGCGGTCGGGAGGGAAGGGAGTGAGAGAGGGTTTCAAACGGGTTCAGGTGAAGGTAACTTAGGGACTACGACATGTTGGTAGAGTAGGAGACGGTGGGAGAAGAGGAAATGGAAGTTAGAAAGGGTCGTTGACCCAGAAAAGGTTACTTAGCGTTAGTCCACCAGTTTCATGACCTCGAAGTCGAAGTCGTGGACAGGAAGGTTACTCATAAGTCCCAACCAGAGGAAATCCTAACTGACCAAACTAGGATTACAGGTTCCCTGAGAGTTCTCAGAATAGGTCATGGTGTTAAGTTTTCGTAGAAAGAGAATTTTTTATTATTTTGCATTGATTAGATGCTAGTTTATTTCCCAAATTCCACACATATACAGTTTTTCCCTTAAAATCATTTTTGATCAAACGTACAAGTTAAGGGGGTAAAGGGTTTCGTAATCGACTATTTTCGACAAGATTCAAACTCATATATACATTGACTAAGAGTCCGTTTTATTTTAGTAATAGGATATTCTTTCATAAAGGGTGAAGTACACACGGGGGGTCGAAGTGACGTAGAGAGCTATGTAGTATGAAGAGATTGACTTCTCTCACGTGAAAGATATGACCCAACTCCGGATAGTAAGAGTAGAAACGACCCTCTAGTTGTCGGCGTAATTACGATTAATTCGTAGACACCAGGTAAGGTACAATCTTTGGGGGACGTTAGGAGGGGACTCGACGACCCCCAGCAGTGAAAATGATGTCCTCTAGCGAACGTAGTCACTTCGAGTAAAATTGGCAAAGGGGACAATAGGGACCTTTCCCTTCAAGATGGGTTTAGGGTCCCTCCCGACATTTGAAATAAAGGCTCCAATTAATTTGAGTGTGTTTCAAACGATGGAAGGGGTTTCCCCCCGCAGAGGCGTATTTTTACGGGAGGTTACCTGGTAGGTCGCAACTATTATGTTCAGTCTCCATCTCTGTAAACCTTTGTCTTACCTTAAAAGAAAGAAATACACACACACGCGAAAAGCCCCCCGCCCCCGCTCAATCCTCCCCTTTCTCTCTCTACCCATGACACAGAGACCCTTTCTTACCCAGGACATTACCTACCGTAAGAATATTTTTTTTTTTCTTTTCTTTATATACATACACACACACCCATATATATATATGTGCGTAAAAAGGAAAGACTTATTTTCTTCACTTCGGCTAAAGAGAGGTAAACTAGGATTAGGGGAGAGGAGGCGGAGTTCACCGGGCCCTCGTGGGAGAAAAAAAAATTATTTTCCGACCGTCTCGTTCGGTAAGTGCGAGAGAGGAAACTAGTGCAGCCTCGACAGTCGGGCACGGCGACAAAAGGAGGGTCGAGAACAAGGACGGATTTTCACCTTCATTATGGGGGACTTTCTGTATGGGATCCACAGGACGTTTCGTAGTTAGATAAAGACGAAAACGAAGAAAGAAGGACTCCGGGTGGGAGGGTCGAGCTTGTTTAGGGGGAGAAGGAGGGAGGAAGGGAAGAGTCGTCTTCGGGCCAAGGAAACCTCTGTGGGAGGGGACGCGGCCCCCACTGGGGGCCCCTGGGGCCAACAGACTCTGCGATGGTGGGCCGGTCTGACCCCTCCGAGGCGGGGCGGGGGCGGGGTGGGCGCGCCCTCTCCGAGGGCGCCCGTCGACGCAAGCGCACGCGACGGAAAAAAAAAAAAAAAAAAAAAGACCTTCCGTGCGTAACAAAAGGCTACCTCCGCCGGAAAGAGACTGGGGGCTTTAAGGAGGGAAAAGGAAGGGGGCGGGCCCTGAACCCTACCGGGGCGCCTGAGGGGGACCGGCCGAAAACCCAGAGGCCGACGCACGACCCCTCCGTCGCGGGGTCGAACGCGAGTCGACGCTCGTAAACGATTCGGCCGTCGAAGGTCTGCCGCGTCACTTGTGAAATGACGCGCACAAGGGTAGAGAACAAATGTCGACGCTAATATTCGTTAGACCCAGGGGAGAATAGTAGGACAGTCCGTCACTATACAGCAAACATTTATAATAAGTTTCCTTTATTAAACGCTTCCGTTTCTTAATGTTCGTGTCTCATATACCTGGCACTCCACACAGGATTACACAAATGGTCTTCTTTCCCCCGACCTTGCACCCCCTTTAATACCCCCCTCCCCCTGAGGCTCCCTAAGTCTAAAACGCTGTCACTGTATTGATTAATTTGTTACAACGAATTTTCGGAAACGAGACAAAGACTTTAACGAGCTTTCATACGTAATAAATTTTTTTTTTACTACTACATCTTTCCCCTCCCTCCTGAGTCTTACTGACTTATGTTGAGTAACACGACCGAGTTTTTTGCAGTTTGACGTCACCTTTCTTTATGTCGTAACGTCTGACCACACGACTCCGGGGTCACTCCCTTCAACCTAGACGATTCACCTTTTAAGGACGCCTCCTGCACAAAGGTAAAGGTTACCCTTCTTTCTCCCACAACAACCTTCGACCGTTAAGAAACCTTTTATGTCTTTTGTGTCCCTTCTACTGTTTTACTGGAGTGATTTGAGACTCTTTAATTCGTTTGTTTAACAAAGTCGGTTGTATGGTGTAAGAATATCACGGACAGGAACTTATTGTTCCGACTCGATGTGCAAGTGAATCTTCGACTTAGAGTCGAGAGGGACGGACCAGGGGGTCCGGAGGACTCTCCTTTCTCTACTATAAAATCCATGACCACTCCCATCTCCTCGTCCTGACTCCTCGGACATACACTCCTGTACACACGAGTCCGTGTACGACTGAAACGTCCGACTTATGATTTTACTACCACCGTAGAACTCCTAAAGTCAAATCCAAGGTAAAGAAAAAAACTTGTCTCTCTTGGAGTTGTGGGTTCCCCTCAGGTGACCTAAAATGATCAGTCCCGACCAGAGACATTCTTCAATCACCCCAAAGAAGTTTCCTATTGAACCTAACCTAGTCCTTCGTGACCATCAATTCCCTCGTCTCCGTTCTCCCTTGTGTAAATTCTCCACTACACTTCCGTAGAAGGATATGGACGGTGATCTTAATATAAAACACAGTAGATTTGGATAGGACCATCTCCTTTTGCCTCCGTTTAGTCTTCAGTAGTAAAACTAACAAAACGTTTCGAAGACAATCTTACTTTCCCCCCTTTTACGTGCCTTTCAAGATACACATGTGTATGTTTCGTCAGGTTTACTAGAAGTAAACGATACGATTAGGAAAGAGATAGTCTGGATGTTGTGTGTCTGTCGGACTTTTTTGAACAAAACGAAATTACCGACACCCCATACAACACCCTCCTCCCACAACCCACCATGAAAATTATGTTAGGGACTGGTATTATCAGACTCTTAATTGACTGACAACTTAATATAACTTTTTATAAATACGGTTGAGACGGTAAAAATTCGATTAAATGAATAAATAAAATTAATAACGGGTGTCGTACACCTTAGAAGAACTCGTTTCTAGCTTGGGCGCAGGGGACGTAACCGTCCGTCTAAGAATAGGTGACATGGTTGGTTTCTTCAGGAACAATAAAATTAATTTTTAGTAATGTTTAATAATTTACATACACCAGTTTAAAGTACACGACTGTTTGGATTCCTTATTTAGGTATAAAGAACATATCAAGTTCATGACATAGAGGAACGTAAAGTTCAAATGAACCCATACATTTATCGTTGATGGTAAATTAAGTCCCCGTTAATAATTTGATGTAGACTAACGGTTTCATTACGGCTATTAACTACCTGTTATTACTATACAATCAATTATATTAATTTACATCTACAAGAACAGGAAAGCTTGTCAAGTCAAACAGAAAATTTTTCAATTTCCTCGAAATAACTCTAATATTACGTATCTGGTATTTAAAGTGAAAAATTGACAAGTAAGTTACCAAGAATTATATAAATCTAAATATGTTACAACAAATGTTAAAATAAAGATTTTGTGAAAGTAGGGAGATTTTTCTTTATAACGTTAGTAAATGTTAGTGACAGGTAAGGGTGAAGACTACATTTACTTACGCCGGATCAAAGACAGAAACATGCACATGGTAAATCCTTGTATAATATATTTACTCTAACATGACACACACACACACACACACACACACACACACACACACCAACGAAAGTGACTCATATTACAAAAACTCCAGGTAGTACAACAAGGAAAAATCACTGGATCATAAAGTGACATGTTCATATGGTATGAAATAAATAGGTAGTCATTACCTATATTCTCAACTAATATGAAGACCCGATGACACTTATCACGATGACACGTAGAAATATATGTTCAGAGACACACATGTATACAAAAGAAAAGAAAAACCACTATGAATTCACACTATAATAACCTAGTAGATCATTTAGATACGAATTGAAACTTTCCTTATCGGTTTGTCAAAAAAAAAAAAATTTCACCGACATATTAAAATGAAAGAATGGTTATTACATACTCCCAAAGTTAACGAGGTCTAGCATTGGTTGTGAAAAGTAACATATAGGAAAAATAATCTCGGTAAGACTACCCACTTTTTACCTTAAAATAGTACCAAAACTAATCATAAAGGATCACTGGTTACTACACACAGAAATGTAGACGAAAATCTGAAAACACGTAGAAAAACCTTCTTTACACCAAATTTAGTAATCAGGTAAAAATTAATCCAATAAAAGAAAAATAATAACTGAACATCGTCAAGAAAAATATAAGACGTTACTCGGAGAATCTTAATACTCAACTCTCATGAAAAGGGTCAGACATCCAACAAAACAGTGAAAGAATTACCACAGAAAACTTCGTGTTTGTAAAAATAAGACTAATTTAAGTTAAAAGGTTAACAAAAAGAAAATAGTGAACGCGAAAACAACAGTATGGATTTCAAGAATGATAAAATAATAAGGACAGAAAAATCCCTTCTTTCTAGACTCTAGAAAGTTATAAAATCTAAGTTGACTTGTATGTTTTACATGAACTACAACGTTCGAAAATTCTGATGGACTAACGAACTTGAACTATTCGGAATATCCGTAAAGAAATCAGTTATAATTCATTCCAGTGTCGACTTAAAAAATCACAGGTTCTGTTTCTCCATTTATAGACTTTAAAAAATTTAAAATTTTTTAAAGTCGTTACGTGGGTGAAAATAAGAAGGTAAATGATGTGACATAAACTTTCACCTAAAGAACCTAAATTATCTTTGTCTCTTCATTTTAATATTCCGTGAGAAATTATGAAAAAATTTCTATTTTTACCTTTAAACATGAAATAATTTGACTAATTACATCAAATAAAATTTAAATCACAAAAAGAGTAAAAGTTCAGTGTAAACGTAATAATCTTACTTTTTCAGGGAAAAATGTAAAATTTTAAGTGAGAACCCTGAAGAGACTGTCAGGAGGGGAAGGTTACGTCCCTAACCACAAGTTAAGGACTAGTACCTCGATTCTAAGGTGTACGGAACTCCGGTTTTTTTGAAGGGGGTGTGAATTTTGTCTTCGTTATAACATTGTTCGAGTTAACTTGGAAATCTTTGTTCATCTACTATATTTTATTTTAAGTGAGAAGTCACAACAAGGTCTGTTTGACGTCTTCGTTTACCTGGATTGTAATAAATGAGTTGTACGTAAAAAATTATTGAAAGATACACGGGTAGTGAGATAGTTTTATCTATTGAGTCGACTTTACCAGGACTACTAAATAGGAAATTTTGTAAAATTTTTAGTTTATATTCACTGAACCTAAACTCCTGTTTCAGTGACTAGGTGGAAATGTTAGACTTCTAAAGACTATTATCCAGGAGAGACTCAAAGTCTTACGGACTCAGTGAAGGTCAAAAACTTCAAGGTTTACATAAAATTTTCACTGTCTCAACACTTTAACATCATATATATATATTTTGTATGTAATTGTGAAAAATTGTATATATTACGTTATACGTATAAGTCAGTATCCTATTTAAAGTTATAATATTTTTAATAGTGGAATACCACATGACGTAAATACCCGACAGTGTTCCTCATGTAGTTCGGACATATAACAGTGGGACGAATAAATTGAATATACGTCTCATGTAGTACACTTTATGGTCCGACCTACTTCGTGTTCGACCTTAGTTCTGACGACCCTCTTTATGGTTATTGGAGTCTATGTGTCTACTGTGGTGGGAATGCCGTCTTTCACTTCTTCTTGATTACTCGGAGAACTCTTTTGATTCTGGTACCGTAACCCAGGGTAGTGAAGTGCCCTTTATCTACGCCTTTGCTACCTTTGTCACTGTCTAAATAAACCCGTCCCCCGTTTTAGTGACGTCTACCACTGACGTCGGCATTTTAATTTTCTACGAACGAGGAACCTTCTTTTCGATACTGGTTGGATCTGTCGTATAATTTTTCGTCTCTGAAAAGAAATGGTTGTTTCCACACAGATCAGTTTCAGTACCAAAAAGGTTATCAGTACATATCTACACTCTCAACCTGATATTTCTTTCAACTCACGACTTCTTGACTAGGAAAACTTGACACCATAACCTCTTCTGAGAACTCTCAGGGAACCTGACGTTCCTCTAGGTTGGTCAGGTAGGATTTCCTTTAGTCAGGACTTATAAGTAACCTTCCTGACTACGATTTCGACTTTGAGGATATGAAACCGGTGGACTACGTTTCTTGATTGAGTAACTTTTTCTGGGACTACGACCCTTTCTAACTTCCACCCTCCTCTTCCCTTACTGTCTCCTACTCTACCAATCCACCATAGTGGTTAAACTACCTGTACTCAAACTCGTTCGAGCCCTCAACCACTACTTGTCCCTTCGGACAAGACGACGTCAGGTACCCCAGTGTTTCTCAGTCTGTACTGACTCCCTGACTTGACTTGACTTGTAAATCACATTAAATGAATCGAAATCTCTGTTTTCGAAATTCCACTACTACTTGCAGAAAGCTCTACCCTCTTTCAGATTATTACACATTTTAAAATAAACTTCTGTTACGGTTTTCAGATTTAAACTTGAGTAAAAAGTAAGGGAACGGGGTATACTTTTATGTGAAACAGTCCTCTAACAAGAGTAGAAAAGGTAATTTATGACGGTGAACACACCAACGGGTATAAGACTATACTGAGATTCCCCTCCGACTAGAAAAGAGGTGGACCTTACTTTCAATGTTGTAACTATCATCTACTTTAACATGTGGTCTTAGGTACAGTTAACATCATCCGTTATCTCTTCTATAACGACTTTACAATATGATACAATTACGTCAAAATAAAGAGGAAATTTAGTGACTTGTAGATATAAGAAGACGAAGGGTCTCTCTGGGAACACCTAATAGTGGACTCTCAGACTTTCCCAACAATTCTCTGAATTGTCCTTTTACCCAAGGGTCCCTTCCAGACCTTCTTTCTACTACAGTCTGAATCGATTGATCTGACACCTCAAATGAATTCCCTCAAGGTCTATCCTTCTTCTCGTTCCTCTTCGAGTAGGAAAGGTCGGGGATCCCTGACCTTCTTTCTTCGTATTCCAAGATGAGGATGGGAGTCAAGTCAAGTCAAGTCAGCGAGTCGGCCCAGACTGAGGAACGCTGGGGTACTTAGCGTCGTGCGGTCCGGAGGGACAGGTAGTAGTTGAGGGTCTTAAGTTAGTCTAAGTGTAGGTAGCTCAGCCACTACGGTAGGTCGGTAGAGTAGGTGACAGTAGAGGAAGAGGAGGACGGGGGTTAGGGAGGGTCGTAGTTTCAGAAAAGGTTGCTCAGTCGAGAAGCGTACTCCACCGGTTTCATGACCTCAAAGTCGAAATCGTAGTAAGGAAGGTTTCTTTAAGGTCCCGACTAGAGGAAGTCTTACCTGACCAACCTAGAGGAACGTCAGGTTCCCTCAGAGTTCTCAGAAGAGGTTGTGGTGTCAAGTTTTCGTAGTTAAGAAGCCGTGAGTCGAAAGAAGTGTCAGGTTGAGAGTGAAGGTATGTACTCGTGTCCTTTTTGTCATCGGAACCGATCTGTCTGGAAACAACCTTTTCATTACAGAGACGAAAAGTTATACGATAGATCCAACCAGTATTGAAAAGAAGGTTCCTCATTCGCAGAATTAAAGTACCGACGTCAGTGGTAGACGTCACTAAAACCTCGGGGGTTTTATTTCAGACTGTGACAAAGGTGACAAAGGGGTAGATAAAGGGTACTTTACTCCCCTGGTCTACGGTATTAGAAGTAAAAGACTTACAACTCGAAATTCGGTTGAAAAAGTGAAAAGTGAAAGTGAAATTAGTTCTCCGAAAAATCAAGGAGAAGTGAAAGACGGTATTCCCACCACAGTAGACGTATAGACTCCCATAACTATAAAGGGGGTCGTTAGAACTCAGGTCGAACACAAAGAAGGTCATTCGTAAAGAGTACTTCATGAGACGTATCTTCAATTTATTCGTCCCACTGTTATATGTCGGAACTGCATGAGGAACAGAATAAACCTTGGTCAGACAACAAGGTACAGATCAAGATTGACAACGAAGGACTGGACGTATGTTCAGAGAGTTCTCCGTACAGTCCACCAGACCATAAGGGTAGAGAAAGTCTTAAAAGGTGTCAAAGAACACTAGGTGTGTCAGTTTCCGAAACCGTATCAGTTATTTCGTCTTTATCTACAAAAAGACCTTGAGAGAACGAAAAAGGTACTAGGTCGTCTAAAACCGTTAAACTAGAGACCAAGAAGACGGAAAAGATTTAGGTAGACCTTCAAGTGCCAAGTGTATAACGACTTCGGACCGAACCTCTTAAAACTCGTAATGAAATGATCGCACACTCTACTCACGTTAACACGCCATCAAACTCGTAAGAAACCGTAACGGAAAGAAACCCTACCTTTTCTTTTGACTGGAAAAGGTCAGGACACCGGTGACGACTCAAAAGGTTTAAACGACCGCATAACTCACCTCGTGAAAGTGTCGTAGTAGAAAGTCCTAAACTTTGTCGAGTTGACCTTAAGGTAGTGGAGGTGATCGAAACAAGTATCACTACGAAAGATTCCGGGTGAACTGAAGTGTGTGAGGTTGGGAGTTGTTGGATTAACGAACTATCCCTGTTTAGGTTTCTTCTATCACTGAAATCATTCTTGAGTCTGTTCAACCTCCGTCCAAATACCCTCCTAAGACCTTAGCAATATCAGAAAGAAGAAAGGTATGAAACGAGAGACCCTCTGACTCGATAAACCTTCAAACTCTCGACGGGGTATGGATAAACCCCCGGACGACTTATTTCCAACAGGGGTAATCCGTCGTCCCAACTTTTTTCCTCCGGAACTACAAATCGTTCTAGATCAACGGGAGTTAAGGACATATCTTATCTGTCCCAGGGGAGACATCGAGTTTTGAAGAGGTCCACCGGAGGATCTTCGAACATGTTATCATACCTCATTTATTTGTCGACGATATAAAAAGTAAGGACCCGAACCTACCTACTTCGGTAAACACGAAGGTTCTTGTTTTTTTATGAAACGTCTAAGCCCCACTCCCCTTCCATCTTATTTCGTTCTTTTTTTTTCTGGTGGTATTGAGGAGTCTAAATTCAGAAGTATTTCTCAGTCTGTGTTAAATCCCTTATTTGGTGGTTATGTAAACTCTGATGGTTCGTATCATAACCTAGACACAGGTTTTCCCGAGACGAGATTAGATAAAAACAAAATAAAACAACCAAAACAAACAAAATGAAACAAAACATAAAACTCCTTTCATGAACAAGTAGGTAGTCTTTGTAGAGAAAACAAAAACCGACACGACCCGACGTACGACCTAAAATAAAGTCAAGGGACTGGTCAGTACTTAGAACACGGGGGACATCCCCTTCGTGTCAGGATTGGTGACTTACTCGTTCCTTAAAGGACAAGAGAAGATAATCTATAATATTTCAAAATGTAAAACGATCTTCTGACTCCCGAAGGGTCCACAGTGATCGTCATTTCTTGGGTGGACGGTTACGTCCTCTGTATTATTTGTACCCAAGTTAAAGACCCAGTCCTTCTAGGGAACCTCCTCCCGTATATCTGGATGACGTCGTAAGAACGGACCTCTTAGGGTACCTGTCTCTCCTCGGAGTGTCCGATGTCAGGTATCCCAGGGTGTCTCAGTCTGTGTTGACTTCACTGAATCACGCACACGTGTGTGTGTGCGTGTGTGTGTGTGTCTTCTGACTTGACGTAAACGACGACGACGATGATTCAACGGAGTCAGCACAGACTGAGACACGCTGGGGTATCTGCCGTCGGGTGGTCCGAGGAGGTAGGGACCCTAAGAGATCCGTTCTTGTGACCTCACCCAACGGTAAAGGAAGAGGTTACGTACTTTCACTTTTCACTTTCACTTCAGTGAGTCAGTACAGGCTGGGAGTCGCTAAGGTAACTGACGTCGGAAGGTCCGAGGAGGTAGGTACCCTAAAAGGTCTGTTCTCATGACCTCACCCCACGGTATACTGTAATTTTCGTCCTTTGTTAACATGTTTAAGTATAATTTTAAGAATTCAGAGTTCCCAGACTTCAAACCAATAAACCTGTTTTGTAGATTTTAAAGTCGTCTCAATGTTCACGACGTGACAAAACATTTATCTAACCCGTAAAATGTACTGTGAGTTTTGTATCCAGTTTCATACTGAACCTGGGACCGTATATATTGTTGTAGAGGAGACTACCTACCTGATCATAAAAGGAGTTGCACACTATGGTCCTTGACGAAAAGATACACTTTAGTTGACATTTTATAAAAATAATGTATGTGAGACGAGATACTGTATTAGTTAAGAAGAGTGTTGGAAATGTCTACATAAGTAACTCGATCTCATTTAGTTAGTATCGGAAACACGACCTTACAATTAATATCAAAAAGAAATACCGAGGCCCTCGATAGAATTCAATAGATACTTTTTAGGATAGGATTGGTTTCACCCTAAACTACAGTGACGCAACTACTCTAAATATGTTCATTTTGTTTTAGGAAATAACGGTTATAGTCTATGGCTACTGAGTTATTCTTGGAAACCCCATCTCCTACCCCCTTAAGAAGAGACCAAAGACATTTTGTTGAGGGTTTTCGAATTCTGGTTTGTGAATGAGGAGTCTCAACTACAGCTGAAGTTAGAGAGGTCGTCATGAAACCTTTTTAATATCGATAGTAATTTTTGTTTGTTTTCGTGTTTCGAACCGTAAACCCTCCAACTCTTCTTTATGTGGGTTAATAAGAAATATATTCAAAATTTGGTAGACACATTGTTCTTCAGTGAACGTACAAAGTGGGACGGGAAGTCCCCTCGTTCTTCGGTGGTCTAAGGAGTCACGTTGGAGTGTGGGGTCCCGTAACGATGAGGTCAAGACTCCGTCTCTGAGGGATCTGTATGCTGACACCACTTAATTTACAAGGTTACGAAAGAGAAGTCGTCTTTGGACAAAATTACTTTTATAAAGTGAAAGGTTGTAAACTGAAAAACACGACATTGATTGTCTCCACTATCATTTAGAGGGGTCTAATTTAGACTAATACTTCCCCATCTGTCTTCTTCTTAGTTTCGATGACATAGTACTTAAATCTAAGAATTTTCGACATGATATAATTCATATTAACAATAATGGTACAAAATTTACCATTCCTTTAAAGATAAAGTGGTTGTTCTCTTAAACAGTTTCACTTTTTGTGAACATCACAATAATTAAACAACACACAATCAGTGAACCAACACAGACTGAGAAACACTGGGGTACCTGACATCGGATGGTCCGAGGAGATAGGTACCCTAAGAAGTCCGTTCTTATGTCCTCACCTAACGGTAAAGAAGAGGTCCCCTAGAAGGGCTGAGTCCCAAACTTGGGTCTAGAGGACGTAACGTCCGTCTAAGAAATGGTAGACTCGATATCCCTTCAGGGATATTAAAATTACACAGTTTTAATAAATTTTATATATATATAATATCTACATATATAAACATAAAATCTATTAAATTTATATTATATATTTATATATAACTATAAATATACGTTATAATATTTATAGAACATATATTCATAACAACGACAAATCAGTAATTCAGTACAGACTGAAAAAACACTGGGGGTACCTGACATCGAGTGGTCCGAGGAGACAGGTACCCCAAGAGGGTCGTTCTTATGATCTCACCCAACGGTAAGGATGAGGTCCCCTATAAAGACTGGGTCCCTAATTTGAGTGTAAAGGACATAACCGTCCACCTAAGAAATAGTAACTCAGTGAACCCTTCGGGACATATAGACATGTCTGTCTATCAATCTGTATTCTTGAACCATATAAAGAACTAGATCACGAATTTTAAAACTAATTTATACTAAACCAATTTTCTCTTACTGTGATAAATACAGACACAAACTTTGATTTTTAAAATCTTTGATTTGAATTTCGGTTATGACCGTAGAAACACAATAACACAAAACGAAAAACACGAAGTGTCCATGACATAAAAAATATTTAACTTCCAGACACCGTTGAGACGTATTTCGTCTAGATGACTAGGGTAAAAAGTTGTGAGAAACGGGTGAAACACAGAGACACAGTACAAGACCATTGAGAGGGTCATAAAGTTTGAATAAGTAACGAAAATATAAACAATACCACCAGACACTGGTCATGAGAAACTACAATGATGATGTCGAACGACTTCCGAGTCTACTACCGATCGTATAAAATTGTTACTTCGTAAAAATTTTATTTCTTACATGTAAAAATCTGTATTATCATAACGTACGAATTATCTGATGTCATATTATATTTGTACTGAAAATGTGCATGACCCTTTGGTTCTTGAACTACACTGAGTGAAATAACGTTGTAAAATGACACCATCAGACCTTGACTTGAACACTATAGAGGTTCCAAACGGACATGAAAGTTTAAAAAAATTATCGTGAAACATCAGAGTTCTCTTCAAGTCGGAACCCTATGTCCTAAAGGAACGATAGACTTTCATCTCACAAGGGTACTTTGTAAAGTATTTGGTCTTACCCAATTTAGTTCGTCAATGTCTAGGACATACGATAAAAAAGAAAAAGATAAAAAATAAAAAATAAAAAACATTTCTACTTTGGTGAGAAATCTAAAGAAATTCAATCGTTTTTGTCCATGACTATATCATGGACAGAAAGTATTTTTACGTCGCCGTATTTCGTTTAAAAGTTTGTCGTCTTATATGGACAACATTATTTTTAAGTGTCCGATTCCGTAGAAATTCATTATATCTTGGTTCCTTTCCTTTCAAGGATTGTATGTTCCCGGATCCCTCTTTTTACTATAGAAGAAGTGATTTTCTAAGTAAAAGTTAGATTGGTATTCATTATTCGAAACCTTAAAACACTTTTTAAGAAAAATTTAAAGTTTTTCACTAATTTTATATTTTGATATTTTTAATAACGATTGAAATTCATGTATTCAAAGAGAAATTACCAAATCAATTCGGTTTCAATAAACTATAATTTTTTACTATACTGTAATTTCTCTTGGTTAATAAAGAATTAAGTAACATCAATTTCCTTTATAACCACTTTACTTTGATAAAATCTATTAAAACTTTCACTCGGAAGTTTCTAAAAGGTATTTTAGTTTGAACTCGTTGTGACAGTGGGAAGAGAAGAAACAATGGTTGTTCACTTTCAAAAGGTCTTTGAATCTAGAACCACGGCACTCTTACGAACGTTAACGTTTAATTCAGTTGACTTTAGTTTAAGTGCGTAATCTACTCTGTCATACTTACAGACGTCTCGTCGTACTAAACTCACGTTTGGAACCATCTTACGTCAACATTAGTGGTGAACTCTACGAGAATGGAGACGTGGGTATCGGTGCAAACTAGAGTCGACATCGACCGGGTCTGTAACTGGCAACTAAGTCTGTGAAAACGAGTGTCGGAACTGACGTAATCGTAAAACCAAAAGACAGGTCCTCGAAGAATCGTCGATGTTTTCGGGTAACCGGGTGACGTCCGGACGTCAACCTTTACGTCTCCTCATTTATTGGAGTCCTGTCGGGTGGGAGTCCGTTCCCTCGGACTGTCCACCGTCTTTGCTCAGAGAACGAAGGGTAATAAGACGTAAGTTAAGAACGTTTGAAGAGATCTCTTACTTTATTAAAAGGGGTGTCGTCATCATAGATTTTGTGTCAGAAGATAACCGAAGGGAGAAAGTAAAAGAGACGAAGGAGTGAAGAAGAAGGACCCTAGTCGAGAGTCTATTTGATGAAAGTGGGCTCAGGAGTAGAGTCCCAAACGAAAGACCCCTTGGGTTTAATTCTCTGTATCGAGAAATTACGGGGAGTAAAGTCACTAAGGTATTTTTATTCCTTTTCTGTCTACATTACCAACAACCGAAAACAGACCACCGGTTAAACGGAGTAAAGTTAGACGTACTTTTAACAAGATCCTTTTTCGTTTTCCATAAAGTTTTTTGGAGGTTTCGAAGAACAAGTAAAGGAATTGTAACTAATAAAGTCACATAAGTGTAATAAACGTAAGTTATATGTTCAAAACGTAGAACGAAGTAACGAACAAATGTACAGTGAGTCAGTACAGACTGAGAGCCTGGGTACCTGACATGTGAAGGTTCGAGAAGAAAGGTACCTTAAGAGGCCTGTTCTTGTGACCTCATCCATCGGTACGGGAGGAGGTCCGGTAGAAGGGTTGGGTCACTAACTTGGGTCCAGAGATCGTGACGTCCGTCTAAGAAATCACAGACTCGGTTCTCTCTTCGAGGTAATTTCTCGTCTCCTTTATGTTAATCATAGTTCATCACAGTTAATAGTATTACATGACGTATGTTTAAGTGACTCAATTTATTATCCTTTTAACTGTGAATTCATTATAGAAGTCACCCATCAAACATATAAACAAACTCACAAATCACTATAAATGGTCTCTAAGATCTCTTATTCTCTTTCAATAAAAGGTTAATTTTTATTACCTTATATTCGACATCACGAGACTTAAAAAAGATAGGTTGTGTAAAATTCTTATCTAGTCTATACTTATTTTTCCTAAGGATATCACGAGTGATGGAGAATAATAATCTGTGATAGTTACAAACGGGGTTTGTATGATCACTGTTAAAAAGTCGGTGTTACTAAATCTATTTGTATGTTGGTTGTCGATCAATTTAAGTTGTGAAAACACAAAGAAGTCGTCAAAAATAGTCTGGACCTTATTTCCTTTTACAATGTTCACAATTTGATTAGAATAATCTGTCTTTAATTTACCTTCTGTTTCGTTAACACGTCAATATATAAATTTTACACAGGATATATCTTATATACTTTCTTTCACTTTGACAATCAGTGAGTCAGTACACCCTGAGAAATACTGGGGTACCCGACATCGGGTGGTCCAAGGAGACAGGTTCCTTAAAAGATCTGTCTTATGACCTCACCCAACGGTGAGGAAAGAGGTCCCCTAGAAGGGTTCGGTCCCTAACTTGGACTCAGAGGACGTAACGTCCGTCTAAGAAAATAGCAGACCCGGTGGTCCCTTCAGAAGACATGTGTCTTGTATATGTAAGTACATTATATATTATATCTTATTTTGTACATATATCTTATTTTGTATTATATCTTATTTTGTACGTTTTTACATATACATGTATCTTGTATATGTAGATGTAATATGTATTATATCTTATTTACTACGATTTTACCTTATTCTATTTCATATATTAACGTTAACATTTGTATCTTAATATATAATAGTACAAAGATTCTTATCTCTCCTAATTTGTAATAAAAATTAAACGGAAAGATAAAAACGTTTATAAATTCTTACTATCTTCATACATACACCATAGTGAACCAATTGACTAAAACTAAAGGTTTATTTTTATGTTCATAAGTGGAGTGACACATATAAACGTATTAAAATTCATAAAACTTATACATATTTTTCTTGATAGTATGTGTATATGTATACATACGATCGTACGTAATACTCTCCCTCTCTCTCTCACTCTCTCTAAAAAGACAGGGATATGTGAAACTTACTTTTACTGAGTTCAAAGAAAACTGAAGTACAGTAAACTCTTTTATAAAATTTTCTTACAGAATTTATAAAACATCTTAAATTAATATTTTTATAAAATTCAAGTTAGTTTAACGATGAAACCTCGTGAATCTACATATGTTAAAGGTTTTTTTAAGTTACTGGAATCTTTAACAAATATCGGTGAATTTCGTCTCCTTTAGAGTCTTGTTATTCAGGGAGGGTAGAGGGCACTAGGAATTTTTTGGAACACTTTGTCGTACTAGACTAGATGTGTTTGTAAGTCAGAAGATTACCAGAACCGTTGAGTTTAAGTAAATAATAATTAAAAACTACTTTATAAATTTATTAGACGAGGACACGTACAACCTCTTTTTATTACATATTAACTCGGAAAAAAATTAATTTCTTTGAAATTTTTTATTTTAGTTGGAGACAAACTAAAACTTAACAGGAATTGAAGAAGTCCTCCTTCTGTGTCTTGACTTAAATCGATCTCGTACCAACCGAACACTCGGTCCTGAAGACCGTCGGTGCTCTAGGGACGAGACGACCTTTGGGATGGTGTCTCGACGATGCCGTTCTTAATTCTCCTGTAGTTTTGGAGTTTGTTCGATGTGCGACCACCCAAACCCCTCTTTGTTCTGTGAATTTGGAAAAACCATACCAAAGGAACCTTTGTAGGTATTGTCGTTGAGACATTATGGTACCCAAAGACAAAAGAATTGGGAAGTCCCGTAGTTGACTTACTTTTGAAGGAAGTCCTTTATAAAGTTGACTGATCCATCTGACCTTATTTAATGAGAGTTATTACACACAGGAAGACTGGGGAAGGGTATCGGGTTCCACACCCCCGGTCACATCCTCTCGTCACTTCGTTCTTCTCTTTCCTTACATCCGTAAGGTTGAACCGAAAGGCCTCGTAAATGAAGTCTTTTTTTAACGTACGTAGCCCTGACAAATGTCCACTGAACACACCTTTTCATTATTTATGTTGTTTGTTTATTTGATTTAACGGACACCTTTACGGGTAGTTTATATAAATCATTACCCCTTTTAGGATTTGGTTTCTCAACATATGTTAGTGTAATAGATTTCACTGTCTTTTGTCGATTGTCCGGAATTAAGTCCACTTAAGTGTTACTTTCTACCCAAATACTTTTAAAATAACCCGGTCAAAATGGATTGAATATTGGGTTTCCTCTATTAAGTTTCGTTAGTAGAGTAAGTTAATCGACTCTTTTAATACGTGAATCCTTTCCAACCCTACCCTTTTTTATATACCCGTATAACATCAGTAATTTTGAAACTTCACGAGATATTCCTTGTTCTAATGGTTTTCCAAAGTAATGAACCGTACATGATTTTTTTACTGATATAATACTATTGATTATTACTCTCATTGTTTTTGTTCGTATTATTATCATTCTTTTGTTCCTTCTATATCTTCTTTATACAGAGGATGGTTATATTCTATAAGTTTTAATGGTTACTATATAGTAATTACTCTGAAAAAGAATTACTCTAGGAAGTAATTTTTACATTAGCCTAGATCTTTGTACAAAACTAAAAAAAATTTAATAATGGTAATCCCTTATGTCACCTCGCCTTCATTTAATTCTTCGTATGATGAGTTTTTATATTAGTAATTAAGAGAGTAGATTCTGATATAGAAATAAATAGTAATATATTAGATATATTAATTTATATCTAAATTAGAATTTTAGGAATAGATTTAAATTCTCGACTATAAAATATTAGTCGTCTTAGTTTCTTAACATAGTTTATCTTAAAACTAAATTTCTTAAAATCTTCATTGACTCAAGTTTAATAAACTCAAATTTTATATACTAAATATTCATTAATAAACCTTCCTCAATGTTTTAGTATTTTGGACACCAAGGGTACTCCAATCTGACGATTACCATAATAATTATTATTATTGATTGTTAAGAATTATAGTCATTTAAAAAGATATAGAAATTTGATAAGTTTTTCTTTGTGTAAAAATTACTTTATGAAAAATCTAATAATTTTTATAAATATCTGATATACTGGGTATTATAGTCTTATATGTTTATAACATGATAAAATTGATACTTGTGTATTTTTAACTTTATATATCTGTGAGATATATATGTCGTTTCTTACGAGTTTGATGTCGTGTTAACGTAAGTAGAGTTTACTATCACTTCATTACGAGTTTAAAGAGGTTCAGTTCGAAGTTGTTATGCACTTGGCACTTGAAGGTTTACAAGTTTGACCAAACTCTTTTCCGTCTCCTTGGTCTCTACCTCAACGGTTGTAGGCGACCTAGTAGTTTTTTGGTTCTCTAAAGGTCTTTTTGTAGATACAGACGAAATAACTGATACGATTTCGGAAACTGACACACCTAGTCACGTTTGACCTTTTAAGACGTTCTCTACCCTCATGGACTGGACGGAGAACTCTTTGGACATTCGTTAAGTCCTTCGTTGTCAATCTTGACCTGTACCTTGTTGTCTGACAAAGGTTTATCCTTTTCCTCTTTCCTCATGTAGCTCCGATATATAACAGTGGGTCGAATAAATTGAAGATACGTCTCACGTAGTTCTCTTTATGACCCGACCTTCTTCGTGTTCGACCTTAGTTCTAAAGACCCTCTTTATAGTTATTGGAGTCTATACGTCTACTGGGGTGGGAATGCCGTCTTTCGTTTCTTGATTTCTCGGAGAACTACTTTCACTTTCTCTCACTTTTTCAACCGAATTTCGAGTTATAAGTCTTTTGATTCTAGTACCGTAGACCAGGGTAGTGACGTACCGTTTATCTACCCCTTTCTTACCTTTGTTACTCTCTGAAATAAAACCCCCCCGAGGTTTTAGTGACGTCTATCACTGATGTCGGTACTCTATTTTTCTTCGAATGAGGAACCTCTTTTTCAATACTGGTTGGATCTGTCGTATAATTTTTCGTCTCTGCAATGAAACGGTTGTTTCAGGTAGATCAGTTTCGATACCAAAAAGGTCATCAGTCCATAGCTACACTCTCAACTTGACACTTCTTTCGACTCACGACTTCTTAACTACGAAAACTTGACACCACAACCTCTTCTGAGAACTCTCAGGGAACCTGACGTTCCTCTAGGTTGGTCAGTTAGGATTTCCTTTAGTCAAGACTTATAAGTAACCTTCCTGACTACGACTTCGACTTCGACTTTGAGGATATTAAACCGGTGGACTGTACTTCTTGACTAAGTAACCTTTTTTGGGACTACGACCCTTTCTAACTTCCGTCCTCCTCTTCTCCCGTTGTCTCTTACTCTACCAACCTACCGTAGTGACTGAGTTACCTGTACTCAAACTCGTTCCAGCCCTCAACCACTACCCGTCCCTCCGGACCACACGACGTCAGGTACCCCAGTGTTGCACAGTCTGTACTGACTCACTGACTTGACTTGACATATATGGTATCAGGAGTTGAAGGACAAAATATGGAAATCCGGATTAGTCCGGACAATGGTGTCCTTTACACCGAAAACAAGTGAGTATTTCTATTGTCTGTTACCGAGGTGGTAGAATAGACAAACCTTTTTATCTGGAGTAGCGGAGTAGGTCACTCCGGGGCTTATAAAAGTAATCACACCACCAGTCCGACGACTTAATCATTCCTACGGTAGAATTTCTTTCGGTTTATTCTTTTCTTGGGTGCACCTTCCTCTTCAATACATGTAAACCGGGGTTTTGATAATCGATTACGTCAAGTACATTAAATAACGAATAAACTAGGTACATGGATCAAATAATTGAGTAAACGTTCATTTTATCCATTTAGTAGGTCAAAGACTCACCAAGAATATTAAAGACTATTTCCTTAAATATTTCAGATTCTTCCATAATACCAAAGATAATTGTAGACAAAGGATGGTGACTCTGAAGTTCAAGAAGCACCATATAGACGTAAAAGGGGAGGACGGACTTTACTCTGAATTCTATGACCCTGTCTCTCTTGTTCATTCCCTACTTTGTAGAATATCTTAAGAAACAGGGGAATATTATGTCATGATAAAGTACTGTCAAGTGAGAAACTTTGGTAAGTTACTTAAGAGTGATGTACTTACTCTAAAACGTCTGTTAACAGGTCCACAATTAGGTTTTTTGTTAAACTTTCCCTTTCTTGTACACTCTTCCTTGTCACTTAGTGTAACTATTTTATTCGGAGAAATAATTTTAGTTCAAACTAGTCCTTTCATTATCGGATGAGAAGATCTTTAGTACCACTATAGATACAATGGTACAATAGTAACCGATGTCTTTTAGATCTAATCTCTTTTGTGTTAAAAAAAGAAGACCTAGACGGTTCCTCTACATAAGGGATCCTTCGTAGACTTTTACAAAGTTCTAGACGTTTATTACGGTCACACCACAAAGTAAGTTTACTACTTGATATACGGACTCAGATCGATCTCTTCTCTACCCCTTTAAATCGTTCTGTTTATTCTGACTATTAGGGTTTTGAATTGAAATTCGTCGAGACTGGGTAGTTGCTCATTCTTCGGGATGTATTTAATATCGAGAGAACCCTTTGGTAAGTCGTAGATCATACGAACAACCAATACCAATGGGAATAATTTAAAAAAAAGATTTACAAGAAGAAATAGTAATGGATACGTGAGTACCAGTAAATTCAAGGATTTCTAGAATAAGTAAGACATCAGATCTGGACGGACTAAAAACCGTCTTAGACTCGTAGGAATTTTAACTTCTTTCATCCCTTTTGGAGATCTGGTAAGTCCATACTGGATTTAGTTTAGGGAATACTAATATGTCACCTACACTTTTTATCTAAATTCCCGGATCTAGACTATCTCACGGACTACTTGATACCTTACTCCAGCACTGTAACATGTCCTCTGTCCCTAGTTCTGGTAGGGGTACCTTTTCTTTACGTTTTTTCATTTTACCGAGAGACCCCTTCGGAATGTTTATCGACACTTTTCTTCTCTCCACTTTTCGTTTCCTCTTTTCCTTTCGATATTCGTAGACTTACTTCTCAAGGTTTCTTATCGTTCTTCTCTATTCTTTCGGAAGAAGTCACTAGTTACGTTTCTTTATCTCCTTTTGTTGTCTTACCCTTTCTGATCTCTAGAGAAGTTCTTTTAATCTCTACGGTTCCCTTGTAAAGTACGTTTCTACCCGAGTTATTTCCTGTCTTTACCATACCTGTATTGTCTTCGTCTTCTATAATTCTTCTCTACCGTTCTTATGTGTCTTCTTGACATGTTTTTCTAGAAGTGTTGGGCCTATTAATGCTACCACACTAGTGATTAGATCTCGGTCTGTAGAACCTTACACTTCAGTTCACCCGGAATCTTTCGTAGTGATGTTTGTTTCGATCACTTCCACTACCTTAAGGTCATGTCGATAAAGTTTAGGACTTCCTACTATGACACTTTTACGACGTGAGTTATACGGTCGTTTAAACCTTTTGAGTCGTCACCGGTGTCCTGACCTTTTCCAGTCAAAAGTAAGGTTAAGGTTTCTTTCCGTTACGGTTTCTTACGAGTTTGATGACGTGTTAACGTGAGTAGAGTGTGTGATCATTTCATTACGAGTTCTAAGAGGTTCGATCCGAAGTCGTTATGCACTTGGTACTTGAAGGTCTACAAGTTCGACCAAAACCTTTTCCGTCTCCTTGGTCTTAACGGTTGTAGATGACCTAGTAGTTTTTCGTTCTTTCAAGGTCTTTTTGTAGATGAAGACAAAATAACTGATACGGTTTCGGAAACTGACACACCTAGTGTTCTTTGACACCTTTTAAGACTCTCTCTACCCTTATGGTCTGGTGGATTCGGTGGAGAACTCTTTAGACATACGTCGGGTCCTTCGTTGTCAATCTTGACCTGTACCTTGTTGTCTGACCAAGGTTTATCCTTTTCCTCATGTAGTTCCGACACATAACAGTGGGACGAATAAATTGAAGATACGTCTCATGTAGTACTCTTTGCGACCTGACCTTCTTTGTGTTCGACCTTAGTTCTAACGACCCTCTTTATAGTTATTGGAGTCTATACGTCTACTGTGGTGGGAATACCGTCTTTCACTTCTCCTTGATTTTTCGGAGAACTACTTTCACTTTCTCCTCTCACTTTTTCAACCGAATTTCGAGTTGTAAGTCTTTTACTTCTAGTACCGTAGACCAGGGTAGTGAAGTACCCTTTATCTACCTCTTTGTCACCTTTGACAGTCTGAAATAAAGAAACCCGACGTTTTAGTGACGTCTACTACTAACGTCGGTACTTTAATTTTCTGTGAATGAGGAACCTTCTTTTCAATATTCGTTCGATCTATCATATAAGTTTTCGGCTCTGTAATGAAACGGCTGATTCCAGACAGATCAGTTCCGATACCAAAAAGGACACCAGTACCTACCTACACTCTCAACCTGACACTTCTTCCGACTCACGGTTTCTTAACTACGAAAACTTGACACCACAACCTCTTCTGAGAACTCTCAGGGAACCTGACGTTCCTCTAGGTTGGTCAGGTAAGACTTCCTCTGGTTCGGACCCTAAAGAAACCTTCCTTACTACGATTTCGACTTTGAGGTCACGAAACCGGTGGAGTACACTTCTCAACTGAGTAACCTTTTCTGAAACTACGACCCTCCCTAACTCCCGTCCTCCTCTTCCCCTGCTGTCTCCTACTCTACCGACCTACCGTAGTGCCTGAGCTACTTGCACTCAGACTAACTTCAGGCCTTCAACCACTACCTGTCTATCCGGACCGCACGACGCTAAGTACCCCAGCGTTTCTCAGCCTGTGCTGACTCGCTGACTTGACCTGAGTTGATTTGACTCGTAGGATGAAAACCTAGGTAGTTGAGAAAGGTAGAGACCGGTCCTGTCCATCAAAGAAATGTGGTTGTATTAGTAGTCATCTAGATTTGGGAACGTGGATGGATGTATCAGAGACCGGGAATTTGTCCTTTCGAGTTGTCTTTAGTCCCTAAGATAGGGAATTTGTCCTAAGATAGGAAATTTGTCTTTCCGAACTATCTCTAGTCTCTAGTCCCGAGGGTACAACACGTTGTCATGTATTTCTTTAGACTTTGTGTGTCTCTCCTTTACCTTATACTACCACTTTTTATACCATCTTTCACCCGACTATAGTCCTTCATTCTTTCCTCATGTATCTTCATTCTTATTAGTTACTACTTCGGATAATAATAAAGGTTTTCTTTAATTGTACACCTGGTTGTGAGAATCTAGATCCTGGTATTCTTATCTTCGTCTCGTCACCACCATTTCACTCACCTTCTCTTTGTCATAGTTTTCATGTTGTCGTCTTCAAGTCAAGTCAAGTCAGCGAGTCAGCACAGGCTGAGAAACGCTGGGATACTTGACGTCGTGCGATCCGGAGGTACGGGTAGTGGTTGAGGGTCTCACGTGGGTTTGGGTACAGGTAGCACAGCCACTACGGTAGGTTGGTAGAGTGGGAGACAGCAGGGGAAGAGGAGGACGGAAGTTAGAAAATGTCGTAGTCCCAGAAAAGGTTACTTAGTCGAGAAGCGTAGTCCACCGGTTTTATGACCTCAAAGTCGAAGTTGTAGTCAGGAAGGTCACTTGTGGGTCCTGTCTAGGGGAATCCTACCTGACCAACCTAGAGGAACGTCAGGTTCCCTGAGAGTTCTCAGAAGAGGTTGTGGTATCAAGTTTTCGTAGTTAAGAAGTCTCAAGTTAAGTCAAGTCAAGTCAAGTCAGCGAGTCAGTACAGACTGAGAGACGATGGGGTACTTGACGTCGTGCGGTCCGGAGGGACAGGTAGGGGTTGAGGACCTCAAGTGAGTTTGAGTACAGGTAGCTCAGCCACTACGGTAGGTCGGTAGAGTAGGAGACAACAGGGGAAGAGGAGGACGGGGGTTAGGGAGGGTCGTAGTCTCAGAAAAGGTTACTCAGTTGAGAAACGTACTCCACCGTCGAAAGAAATATCAGGTTGAGAGTGTAGGTATGTACTGGTGACCTTTTTGGTATCGGAACTGATCTGTCTGGAAACAACCGTTTCATTACAGAGTCTTCTCCCAGGATATATAAATTTTTTTTTTTCAGAAGACTTACGTTAAGGATGTTTTTACTTAATTTTTGTTTCTACTCTCTTTTTCCCTTGTCTTTACTCACACCTTCGACGGTAATATGTTTTCTGATCTTGAGTGACTCGTCAGACTCTTCACAGTCCAAAGAGAAACATAATCAATATATTAAAAAGGTTATTGTCCCGACGAGAGGTCTCTCTTCCGGTAGTAAATACAGAATTAAACTATTTATACCGGTTTTCTTACTGGTGTATAGAGGTAGAGATGTGTTCTGTTTAGAGGGACAAGGGATAGTTGGTCTCGGTACATGTTTGTAACAGGATTGCTACTGGAAAAAGACAAATTTTAGAAGGTAACAAGTGAGGACGATTTTGTTCAAGTATGGGGATAAGGACCTTAAGTTTCAAGAGATCACAGACCGGATGTTGAGGAAGGTTATAAATAAAAGAGAGGATTAAGATGAAAGGTGTCAAAGATGGGATCGGTTCGTCTTGACAGTTAGTACGGGATACATATGTAAAGATGTTCAAGGAGTCGGAAGTGTTGAGAAGAGCTGATAAAGGACAAGTCAAAATCCATAGTAAGTGTCGTACAAAGATTACGGGAAAAAAAAGGTACTTCTTTTCAGGTTCACAAAGGAGCGAGGGGGATTAAGGGTGTATTAGAGTATACATAGAGTATGTAAAAGAGAGAAGACTGGAATGATTAATATACACATACACCCGTCTACCTACCTACCCATTTAAGTATCTAGGATTGTAAGGGGAGGATGATAATTTTATTCGCCATTTCTTCTACACTTCACGGAGACTTCAATGTTTTTAGACACAAACTTCGGTCAAAGATAATCAAAAGATCATCACTGACTCATTCCAAATTAATTAAATACAGTGAGAAACTTAAATACAGTGAACAATATCTTCCTCCTTCTCCGTCATTTCTTTTGTCTATCATTATTGTATAAATCGTAACAATTACCCTTTTATTATTTAATTATAATACACATACAAGAGTCAACACAGACTGAGAAGACACTGTGGTATCTGACATCAGGTGGTCCGAGGAGACAGGTACCCTAAAGGGTCCGTTCTTATGACCTTGTCCAACGGCAAAGAAAGAGGTCCTTTAGAAGGGGTGAGTCCCTAGTTTTGACGTAGAGGACGTAACCGTTCACCTATTAGATACGGTGGACTCTTCGGGAATTTAATTATAGGTAGTACTTGTTATAGTTGTAATGATTAATCATATTTACACTGATAATCTTTATTTGGTAAATCCAATTCAAAATGTGAGGGGAAGGGAACTATATTCCAATGTTTATCGACACTTTTCTTCTCTTCGTTTCTCGTTTCCTCTTTTTCCTTCTATATGGGTAAACTTACGTCTCAAGGTTTCTTATCGTTCCTCTCTATTCTTTCAGAAGGAGTCACTAGTTACGTTTCTTTCTCTCCTTTCGTTATCTTACTCTTTCTGATCTCTAGAGAAGTTCTTTTAATCTCTATAGTTCCCTTGTAAAGTACGTTTCTACCCGAGTTACTTCCTGTCTTTACCATACCTGGATTGTCTTCGTCTTCTATAATTCTTCTCCACCGTTCTTATGTGTCTCCTTGACGTGTTTTTTCTGGAAGCACTGGGTCTATTAGTGTTACCACACTAGTGAGTGGATCTCGGTCTGTAGGACCTTACGGTTCTGTTCACCCGGAATCCTTCATAGTGATGATTGTTCCGATCACCTCCACTACCTTAAGATCACCTGGATAAAGTTTAGGATTTTCTACTACGACACTTTCACGACGTGAGTTATACGGTCGTTTAAACCTTTTGAGTCGTCACCGGTGTCCTGACCTATTCCAGTCAAAAGTAAGATTAGGGGTTTTTTCCGTTACGGTTTCTTACGAGTTTGATGGTGTGTTAACGTGAGTAGAGTGTGTGATCATTTCATTACAAGTTTTAAGAGGTTCGGTCCGAAGTCGTCATGCACTTGACACTTGAAGGTCTACAAGTTTGACTAAACTCTTTTCCGTCTCCTTGGTCTCTAGTTTAACGGTTTTAGGTAACCTAGTAGCTTTTTCGTTCTTTCAAGGTCTTTTTGTAGATAAAGACGAATAACTGATACGGTTTCGAAAACTGACACACCTAGTGTTCTTTGACACCTTTTAAGACTTCCTCAACCCTTATGGTCTGGTGGACTGGACGGAGAACTCTTTGGACATACGTCCGGTCCTTCGTTGTCAATCTTGACCTGTACCTTGTTGTCTGACCAAGGTTTATCCTTTTCCTCATGCAGCTCCGATATATAACAGTGGAACGAATAAATTAAATATCCGTCTCATGTAGTACTCTTTACGACCCGACCTTCTTCGTGTTCGACCTTAGTTCCAACGGCCCTCTTTATAGTTATTGAAGTCTGTACGTCTACTGTGATAGGAATACCGTCTTTCACGTCTTCTTGATTTCTCGGAGAACTACTTTCACTTTCTCTTCTCACTTTTTCAAACGAATTTCGAGTTGTAAGTGTTTTGATTCTAGTACCGTAGACCAGGGAAGTGAAGTACTGTTTGTTAGTCACTGACTAAAAAAAAAAAAAAAACCGAGGTTTTAGTGACGTCCACCACCAACGTCGACACTTTAATTTTCTGCGAATGAGGAACCTTCCTTTCAATACTGGTTGGATCTGTCGTATAATTTTTCTGGAAACACTTGTTTCTAGGCACATCGGTTCCAATACCTAAAAGGTCATCAGTACATACCTACACTCTCAACCTGATATTTCGTTCGACTTGTGACTTCTTAACTACGAAAACTTGACACCACAACCTTTTCTGAGAACTCTCAGGTGACCTGACGTTTCTCTAAATTGGTCAGGTAGGATTTCCCCTATTCAGAACCTACAAGTGACCTTCCTGACTACAACTTCGACTCTGAGGTTATGAAACCGGTGGACTACGCTTCTCAACTGAGTAAACTTTCTGGGACTACGACACTTTCTGACTTCCGTCCTCTTCTTCCCCTGTTGTCTCATACGCTACCAACCTACCGTAGTGTCTGAGTTACCTGTACTCATACCTATTTGAGGCCCTTAACCACTACCTGTCCCTCCGGACCGTACGACACCAAGTACCCCAACGTTTCTCAACCTGTGCTGACTCGATGACTTGACTTGACTATATTCCATGATTAGTTATATGAGTCGAGTGTAAGTGACTTATACCTAAATAGCTAAAGCAAAGTAAAGATTTTTAGTTATCCTGTTCTCAAACTAGTCTTAATTCCCGACAAACCTACTGTAGTCTCTTTACCTTGAACTTTTAATACGTAGTGATTTTACGAAGTCTATCCAAATCTATTAAAATTCTCTTTGTAATAACCGACTTTCCCTGTAAATTTTTTTTGTTTTACGTTATTTCTTCCACCGTCTCATCTCTTATTTCTATCCACTGTTTTTCACTTATTAAGATCTTTTTTTGATAGGTGTTACTTTATAGGAATTGTCTCTTTAACTAGTCAATCTCGTCCACAAGTATAATAAACCAAGTACATACCCGGAGGTCTCAGATACGTAGAGGGTTTTAGTACACGTGATAAACATTTACTCTTTCTTCTGAATAAACGTAGTCTAAGAGTTTTCCTAAATACGGAGATTTTTCCTTGTGAAAGAGCTCTTACTCGTATAGTCTTTCCAGTTAATCTCCAGTGTGTCTTGTTCTATTATTTTAGGACGAATTACATCCCCACAACAAACCTTACAAATCGTAGTAGAGACTCACTATCGATTATACTTTGAGGATTTGTCTTTTGTTTCCCTTAGTACCAGAATACTTACTTTTTGTAGACGGAAAATGGAGAGAAGACCCTCTCGTTTTTAATAATTAAACCTTCGTACCTTTTAGTAGTCCTCTATTTAATCGATTTTCCGACTTCGAGTGACCTTCTTCTCCTTTTTTTTATACACCTTCTTGTTTTTACTTTTGAACGATATATACCCTCTTTGATTGTACGACAACTATCTCTTATCTTTTATCTGAAATTTTCTATACAATTTTTTTTTGAAACTGTATTTTGGTTTGTTTTTGGTTCATTTGTGGAATGACCCTATTTTGTTTTGTGAACTGAGAATTTTAATAACATATCTAAATGTGTATACATACCTTAGATCTTTCTACCATGTCTACTTTGACAAACGTCCCATCCTTCTCTCTACGTCTGTCTCTTACTTGTACATCTGTGTCCCAACCTCCTCCCTATCGCCCTGTGTGACTCTGTCATCGGGACTATATATATGTGAGGGTACACAAATATATGGGTACACATATGTCGATCACCCTTGGTCGATATATCGTGCTCCTCGAGTCGAACCACGAGACGTCACTGGATCTCACTACCCTACCTCACACACTCTCCTTCAAAGTTCTCCCTCCCCTAAATACATGTGTAAATCAAGTAAGTACAACAACACGTTGTCTTTGTTTGTGTTGAAACATTTCGTTAATATGAAGTTATTTTTTATTATTGTATATCGTATAAGAATATTTCGTAATGAGTAGTGAAGGAAATGGACAATCGCACTCTACTTAAAATAGTCTTCCTAGACACATATTTACATCAGTAAATTTTATTGACTGTAATGGAATTGAAGACAAGTATAGTTAGTGATAAATGACTCTGAAATTTTCTTAATATTGAGATAGTTTTGATTCAACAACCTTGAGGAACCTTAAGAAATCTTATAACCTTTGTGTTTCAGTGACACCCAAACATGACATAATCACTATAACTGAATATGGTGTATAAAGGGTTCTTTGTTTAGATAGAGTGAATCCTTAACCAACTCTCTTTTTATCTTGGAATTTTAACTAGAGTTATAGATCGTTAGTATATAGTCAAAAGGTATGTGTTTTTTTCTTTAAAAGTCGTAACGTCGGTAAGAATAGAAAGTTTATAGTACAAAGTGAATTCCATTAAGTTCTTATTTATTTCGAATACTCTAGTTTTAAGTTATAGTTAAAAGTGTTACATAAAAATCAAACTTAGTTTCTCTATATTAATTTGGAGTACTTTTAACAAGTTAATAGAGAGAACGTTGTGACTAATATAACGATAAACAATTCTATAGTCAACGTTAATTAGTATTGAGAATTTATACATCTTCTTTGTTCTCGTCATACGACAAACAGATATTTTATCACAAAGATGTTTATATTATCAAAGTTTTCTATACTTCTTCATGTTTGAAATAAAAATGACATATTCAGTTTCAGTTAATATTTTGTAACCATGTTTAGGTTTTGGGATCCCTGAAGAAACGATTACATTATAACCTAAGGACTTTAGTTTTCCTTTCAAGAAACTCTATGTAACGACGGTTTACGAAACGGAGACCTTTTGGTTGAATACGGTCTTTAATATCAAGGTCGACTCATCTTCAGTTTATGACTCGCGTCTTCACTTCACAGTCAGTGAGTCAGGACAGACTGAGAAACACTACGGTACCTGACATCGGACGGCCAGAGGAGACAGCTACCCTAAGAAGTCCGTTCTTATGACCTCACCCAACGGTAAAGGAGGAGGTCGTCTAGAGGTCCTTAGTTTGGGTCTAAAAGACGTAACGTCGTCTAAGAAATGACAGACTCGATGTCCCCTTCGGGTTACCTCGGGTCTTGGTTGATGTATTAAAAGTCCCGGATCACATTTTACTTTTACGACTCGGGGAACAAGTTTTTAATACTACTTAAAGCTCAACCTCTGTTGTCTTATAATTATTTGGAATGAGTCCCGCGACACTGACCCATCCAACGTACTGATACTTCACCCAGGACGGCACCTGGTAGAAGTATTTGGGTCAGTCTCAATAGATCTTAGTCTATTGTACTAGGAAATATACCATAGAATCCGTAGTTTCCTTTTAAGTTTAAAAGTAATATTTTCTTGAATTCATGATAAAACTACCCTCGAAGGGTTCCCTGAGTCACCATCTCTTAGGAGGACGGTTATATTCTCTAGACCCAAGTTACGGACCCAGTTCTTCTAGGGGACCTCTACCTTTCCTGTTGGGTGAGGTTATAAGAACGGACATCTTAAAGTACCTGTCTTCTCAGACCGTCCGATGTCAGGTGCTCTAGTGTCTCAGGTCGTACTGAATCGTTGATTTGTTGTCGTCTGTGGATGAAATTAATTTCTAAATTATTGACTCGATATTAGAGAAACGCACACACACAATACCTTCTTGGTACGTAGATGTGTATATAAATCCACCAGATCTCCACTTTGTCTTCTGTAATACCCTTATAAGTGCTCGAGAACCGTCGCTATACATTTGAAAAGGTTGATTTTTGTTGTGAAAGGATTCATCTCCGGTCCAGTATATATTTTCTTCATGAATCCTTCTCCCTCGAGACGTCTTTCTTCAGAATTTTTCGAAACTGACGTTCTACTATATTGTATATTTATAACCTGGGTTTCAAAGGTACCATCTTGAGATCCATCTTAATCTTAAGTTTCTTTTAAAAATTTTTTGTAATTTCTTTGACAGTTTAGACTGACACTTCTCAATTATTTTTTAGTGACAGGATGGACCATAAACTCAGGAAAAGTATTCCCCATTCAAAATTATCTTTTCCCTGGAGTAAAGTTTCATTTTAAGGTATCCGTATATAAGTAGCTGTGTGTACGAATGTGTACGTATATAAAATTAAATTCACCGGTGTTAGTTCCGTCAATGGTAGACAACTCCACATGTAAACAACCTTCCACTTTAAACCCCAATATTTATTTCAAAACCTTGTAGTGTAGACGTTAGTGTTTTCATTTATATTTTTACTGTTTTAGGAGAACGTAGTCTTACTTATGTTTATTGGGGATGTTATAAAAAAAAAATGAACTCTATACTCGGGGAAAGTAGACTTATTGATTGAGAATAATATGTCTTAATAGGTAGATTGTACCTAAACCGACTGAAATTTCAAATAATGAACCTATGTAGAAGTAAAGAAGGTGTCAAATCTTTAGTTTCATGGTTCCTTTTGAAACTCCATCGACGTCCTTAAAGAATTCTGTACCGTGAAGGGAGGTAGTATCGGATATAAAAGGACTAAATTTTAGATTCGACCTAAATTCCTTACGAGTATAAATATACTTCTATTCATTACTATTGAACGTAAAAAATTGTGAATGGTGTAATATGGTCCTTGACATGATTTATATAAGATACGTACTATGAAAATTAGAAATTTTATAAAGAGTCTATCATGACCATTCTAGAGATAAAATGTTTATTCCTTTGTTCAAATCTCCCTAATGACTTAGACGGGGTTTAGAGTATCGAGCATATCTTAAATCCTTAGTCTAAACCGACATTATGTCGGATTGACTGAATTCGTCCGTGACTGAATTTTGTTTACTCTCAAACGAAAAAAGGGGACGTCTCTCCTCAGATCTTCGTTCATAAACGTCAAGTCGTCGTTCAAGTACTTAGACCGATAATTGAACTTACAAAAGTAGTTGTTCTCCAGTTTTTCCTTTCACTATTCTGGTGTATAAAAGTGTGAATTAAGTTTGAAAGAGTCCACCGACTCTTTCTCACTCTGACTTTACATGTCCTACAATGGGTATAGTTTACATATTCTACTGGTGGTGACACTACCATTCTTCTCTAACAAAACAAAAGGAAAGATTTTTTTAAGAACCCGTCAATCACCTCACGATGTTCAAATGAGAGGTACGTTTGTAAACGGGGAGTAGGGTTTTGTATTCGAAGTCACTTCGGTAAGTTTCTCGAACTCTCCCTAGGGCCCTCAATCCTTCATATATCGTCTGTTTCGGAAATTCCTGAAACTTCCGTTCTTAAGAGGATCTTTTACTGGTGAACTTATAGTAGTGACGATCGTCAGGGTACCTCTCGAGACAGCTCGAGTCGACTTAGTAAGTCCTTAGGATGGACTCGATCTCTAGTGTCCGGGTTACTCAACACGTGGAATGAGGATTTCGGTGTGTGTTTATAAAATAAAATGATGAGATTACGGTCCTCACGGACTAGGTCTTCTTACTCGTACGAGTTATTGTACTTTTGATACCGTTTTAACGTGGTTCAAAATCTTAGGACAGAAACCGAGGGTACGTGTACTTGTATGTTTGTGTGTGTAAGTAGGTGTACTGTCAAGACTGCTGACTAGTACAGTGTTCCTCTCTCGAGACGAAGGGATCACCGAGTCTGCCATTTCTTAGACAGACGTCACGGTTTCTGGGCCCAAGTTAGGGACGTAGTCCTTCTAGGGGACCTCTTCCCTCACCGTTGGGTGAGGTCTTAAAAACGGACCTCTTCAAGTGCCTATCTCCTCGGACCGGCCGATGTCAGGTAGACCAGCGTTTCTCAGCCTGTACTGATTCGTTGATTTTACATACTTCTCTTTTGTCTGGCCACAAAAAGGTTTCTTACTAAAATTAACATAAAGTTTATCCTTGTCTTGTGAGTTTCAGTTCAATCTAACTAATTTCATCGACTTTAAGTTTGAGTACTTCTAGCACTTAGTCTGACTTCGACATGTCACTTCCTCAAATTTCGTCCCTGAGTCCCTTCTCTTACGGACCCAAGTTTGAGAATAAAACAGTGAATGGTTGGACACACTGTAAACTCTTCCAATGGGAGAGATATGATTTCATGACGTACTAGTCCGGTAAATTCTACCGAGGAACAAGGGGCATATAGAGACGAGTCAATTGGGGACTGAGTGAGTGTACCAATTGGTTGAGAATTAATCATTGACTGATACACGAACGGGGAACGACCTCGGTGACCAAAGGGACCATTCACCACTCAGTTGGACTGTAGTTAAGGTGGACATTTACTATCGGAGGAGGAGGGGGTTCATCGTTTCTGACAACGGCACAAGACGGACGGTGTACGGTATACACCACCCCATAGTGAAGGCCTGAAAAAGGAAGTCTGAGCATTCTAAGGGATAGGTTATTTAACAACTACAGACAACGACAGAGACCCGAGAAAGAAACCAAAGTATCAAGGTGATAAGGTTCCAACCGTCCTGTGGGTTGTTCATACGATTAGACATTTTACCTCTACAATGATCATGACTGTAGACACCTCACCCATATTATTATATTAAATGGAGTCTTCTAACGAGTGGAAGTTTTCCTACTTTTATTATCCTACACGGAGCTTCCCAACGTCATTTGTGATCCTCAATTATGTATGTGTTGTGAATCCCCTGACAGGATACCATTTATAATTCATTTGTAAGTAAGACTAACGATAATAACGACGACGATTCAGTGAAGTCAACACAGGTTGAGACACGCTGGGGTATCTACCGTTGGGTGGTCCCTAAGAGGTCCGTTCTTGTGACCTCACCCAACGGTAAAGGAAGAGGTTACGTACTTTCATTTTTCACTTTCACTTCAACAAGTCAGGACAGACTGAGAAGTCAAGTCAAGTCAAGTCAAGTCAGCGAGTCAGCACAGACTGAGACGTTGGGGTACTTAGCGTCGTACGGTCCACAGGGACAGGTAGTGGTAGAGGACCTCAAGTGAGTCTGAGTACAGGTAGCTCAGGCACTACGGTAGGTCGGTAGAGTAGGAGCCAGCAGGGGAAGAGGAGGACGGGGGTTAGGGAGGGTCGTAGTCAGAAAAGGTTACTCAGTTGAGAAGCGTACTCCACCGGTTTCATGACCTCGAAGTCGAAATCATAGTAAGGAAGGTGTCTTTAGGGTCCCGACTAGAGGAAGTCTTACCTGACCAACCTAGAGGAATCGCTGATAATGATACTTTATTATTTTTTACTCTAACTGTGTCCTCGTTAAGTCTGTATTCGTATACCGATCCTTTTGGTCCGTTAACTGTACCATTGTCCCCTCATCTCCCCTGAAACCTGAGTGGAAATACCTGGTGACTCACGAACCGTACACGGACCCAGTCCGTCTGTACTTCACGGTAGTCGTTCCACCTGTCTTATTAAATCAAAACAAAAAGATTTTCAGGTTTCGTATCGAAGACCGCTCTAAACTGGACGTTAAATAAGTTACGACTTGGTGTACTGAATTTCCAATCGTCTCGACTTACGGAAACCGACTCAGACGGAGTTATAGTTCTGGATAAATAAACTAGGTCCTTACTTCAAAAGTAAATTTCACTCGGGAAGCTTATGGGTGTCTGGTTTCACTATACCCGTGCTTCCAATATAAGTCGTTAATTATCAAGGCAATACAGTGACGGGAGATACCGTTTTGAGATACCATGTTTGATATTTAGAAATAGTAGAGATCACAAAAATAACCAAAAGGTAGAGTGTCCACAACTACAATGTGTGTGTGTGTGTGTGTGTGTGTGTGTGTGTGTGTTTCCATCAGAATGAAAATGGTTATTATTTTAGTATCGACAATTGATAAGTAATTTAACACTTTTGTATATAGGTGTAGTTACGATCCTGTACTAAACAAAAGTTGACTTCGATAACCGTAACTAAGAGTTCCTCAAAACATACTCTTCTCTCCTATAAATATCGTAACATAATTACAAAGACGTTAAAATCAACAAGGTATATAAGTCGACAACCAATTAAATAGGGTGTACTGTTAATAACTCTCTTCAACCTTCTATACAGACGTAGATGTGACGACGGGACGTTTATATAAGTAGAAAAAATCTAAGGTATATCCCTCGAGTTTAGGTCACCAGACACTGATGGATCTCCCCACACTACCCCACCCTCCACCTACCCACACTACCCCACCCTCCACCTACCCTCTAAGTTCTCCCTCCTCTGTATACGTACGGATACCGACTAAGTAGAACTATATATCGTCTTTAATCGTGTTACAATATTTCGTTAATAGGAGGTTAATTTTTAGTTAAATTTTTTCTTCAACCCTCTATCGTAGTAGTTGAAAATTTTATGTACTAAATTTATAAAACAGGATTGTATCTTTATGTAAACTTCTTGAAGACATTACAGAACACGAACTCGAAATGTTTATCGTTGAAAATCTTTACAGTCACTAATTTATACATGTGTCGTAAAACGTTCGTAAGATTTTTTACGAAAGATTTAATCATAAAATCTATTTTCTACGGAAATAGAAGTAGTTTACAAATTTTCACCTAATGATTACGGTATTCACCCTCCGTTCCTCGTCTCTTGACGATATAAAAACCGGATTAATGAAGTAACAGTTGATTAATCATCCCAAAAAAGAATCATGTATAATCCATTTCAATAACAATAAAGAAAAAACTACTTTTTACTTTTCTGTTTGGTTCACTCCCTTATTGGAGCTCGAGATATAGTATAAATAATAGGAGTGACCACTTCATTCATTCACTCACATCTCCACACTTTAAGGTTAACTCTTTTTGTACGACGAACTCCTCTTTCACGACTGTCTCTCTGATGTCAAATATTTTTACACTGACGACTTTAAATTTCTAATAAACACTTTTTTACTTTTGATCTATGTATTAAAACAGTAGTTGACGTATCGAGTGTCAAAGGTGATTTGGTTTGTTTCACGAATAAAATTTTATGTTAAGTTAATCGTCGGTGTTGTTAAATTCACTAGTCAGTATCTTTATCCCTTCTATTACTGTTGAGTTCTCCTTTACTTGTGTAAGAATGTGAGAATAAAACTGAGGTATCACTACTACTATAAGGACATTTGAATTTTTAGGTGATTAAATTCAATCGATCATCAAAATACACACTATACTCTCAAAGGTATAGGAACTACCTGAGTAACGATAACAACAATAAAATCAACGATACAGAACAGACTGAGAACGTTGGGGTATCTAACATCGGACGGTTCGAGTAGACAGACACCCTAAAGGGTCCGTTCTTATGACCTTACCCAACGGGAAGTGAAGAGGTCACCTAGAAGGACTGGTTTCCCAGTTTAGGTACAGACGACTCAACATCCGTCTAGAAAATGGTGACTCGGTGGTCCCTTTTCGTACCTATGTAAATTATTTTTAGACTTGTAAAATTTTGAGACAGTATCAATATTTCATTAAATTCTTGTTTTACTAATAGTAATCGTTTTTGTTTGTTTGTTTTTCTTTGTGTCCTAAATTTTCCGAAACACTCTTTTTTCTTTTGTCGTTCATACTCATCCTTTGAAGATTAACTCTGGTCACCTTCTGGTCTAACTCGAAGAGTCACACTCGTAGTTTTTGTTTATAAAGTCTATGGAGGTTAAAGACCAGGTCGTACATTCCTCGAACCTCCAAAAGTCAAGTTAGTAGTGTCGTTCTTTTTCCAGACTTGTTACACTTTTAGTTTTCGAGAGGAACCTACACAATCTCTTAACTCCAGTGTACCGTTTGGTACGGTGACACAGGGTTTAACCTCTTAGTCCTCCTACGTCTCTCAGTATTGAATGGTCCCATCTTTGGATCCTCGTCTTCGGAAACACCTTTTAGTCTTACCCCATCCTTTTGGATTTGATGTTAACTGTTTAACAACCTTCGAGTCCTACCTGTTCGGACTCTCAATTTGTCCAGTACCTCCGGTGCAGAATTTCCCCAAGGTACGAAGACACTCAAAATGGACGTTGTCGGGATGATCCAAGAGTGTCACTTGTAGTCTCTTTTTTGGGAAAACAAGTCGTCCCCCTTCCCTCTCTCCTGTAAAACTTTTTTACAGTTCTCATAAGATGAGTATTTTTCCCGGAAAGGAGTTCTCCTTGATAAAATGGTCTCGGATTGAAGTACCCTTTATCTACCCCTTTGTCACCTTAGTCCCAGTCTGAAATAAAACCCCCCGAGGTTTTAGTGACGTCTACCACTGAAGTCGGTACTTTAATTTTCTACGAATGAGGAACCTTCTTTTCAATACTGGTTGTATCTATCGTATAAGTTTTCGTCTCTGTAATGAAACTGCTGATTCCAGGCAGATCAGTTCCGATACCAAAAAGGACACCAGTACGTACCTACACTCTCAACCTGACACTTCTTCCGACTCGCGGCTTCTTGACTACGAAAACTTGACACCGCAACCTCTTCTGAGAACTCTCAGGGAACCTGACGTTCCTCTAGGTTGGTCAGGTAAAACTTCCTCTAGTTGGGACCCTAAAGAAACCTTCCTTACTACGATTCCGACTTCGAGGTCATGAAACCGGTGGAGTACCCTTCTCAACTGAGTAACCTTTTCTGAGACTACGACCCTCCCTAACCCCAGTCCTCCTCTACCCCTGTGTCTCCTACTCTACCGACCTACCGTAGTGACTGAGTTACCTGCACTCAGACTCACTTGAGACCTTCAACCACTACCTGTCCCTCCGGACCGCACGACACTAAGTACCCCAGCGTTTCTCAGCCTATGCTGACTCGTTGACTTGACTTGACTTGACTTGGATGGTTCCAAAATAACCACAAATTGTCTGGACCTCCTTATCTTCCTCGATTGAGGTCGGGGGAGATCGGTTGGATAGAATGGATGTCTTCCCACCTCTTTCCCTTTACATTTCCATTATCGGGTCTCTTCAGATCAGGTGACTGTNCTCTCAGGGAACCTGACGTTCCTCTAGGTTGGTCAGGTAAAACTTCCTCTAGTTGGGACCCTAAAGAAACCTTCCTTACTACGATTCCGACTTCGAGGTCATGAAACCGGTGGAGTACCCTTCTCAACTGAGTAACCTTTTCTGAGACTACGACCCTCCCTAACCCCAGTCCTCCTCTACCCCTGTGTCTCCTACTCTACCGACCTACCGTAGTGACTGAGTTACCTGCACTCAGACTCACTTGAGACCTTCAACCACTACCTGTCCCTCCGGACCGCACGACACTAAGTACCCCAGCGTTTCTCAGCCTATGCTGACTCGTTGACTTGACTTGACTTGACTTGGATGGTTCCAAAATAACCACAAATTGTCTGGACCTCCTTATCTTCCTCGATTGAGGTCGGGGGAGATCGGTTGGATAGAATGGATGTCTTCCCACCTCTTTCCCTTTACATTTCCATTATCGGGTCTCTTCAGATCAGGTGACTGTACCTGGATTAATGTCCTGGTACTTTACGAGGGCTTTTGTATGAAATAGTGGTACAGTGATTTCCGAATATATAGTGTCCTGAGTTCTCATTGTTGGTTCAAGTCTTCATCCGTTTTCTATTTGTAGAGTGGTTTCTCCATCCTTTATGCGTGCGTTCTTTTATGACTTGTAGTATATAGTACTTCCTTAACGTTTAATTCCGTTGTTACTCTGTGGTAACGTGTGGATAATCTTACCGGCGTCAGGTTTTGTGATTGTTACAATCACAGTCGTCCTCGTTCATTCACTCTTGAGATGTGAAAGACGGTTAAAAGGACATTTGGATTTTGACCAGTATTTTTTATCAAATAATTTTAATAAATTATTTATTTAATAAATTACTTACGACTGTCTCAGTATCCCCCTTTCTTTTCGTTATCGATAGGATCTTATTTTTCGTGTGTCTGTATGTACATTTCTACTATCTATGTCAATTGTCGTTAAAAAATTTTTTCGAACTAATAGAATAAAAGGATAGAATTTTTTAAATCGTATTTATTATAACCTTCAGAACGAAAAGGAACAATTTAAATCAATGTCATAAAAACAAAATAAAAATTAGGTGTAGACAAAAATTTTATTTAGATGAATAATCCCAGAAACTTATAAATGATTATTTTTCATTAACCAAGTAAAGAGAGAACAAAGATTTATCAGACCCGATCTAAAGTATAAACGAGTAAAGATATCTCAAACGGAGATAAACTTTGTTTAGGATGACGATATTAAAGACCTCGGTCCTATTACACAAACGGAATAAGAAGAATTACGGAATTTATTACTTTAACGAATACCAAGTCCGATAATCATTATAGACTGTTACTCTTTACATCATTTTATATCACACCAAATTTTCCACGATTAATTCGATATTTACTGTTGCCGTCTGTGACTTCACGTACTCAGTAACCATCAAGGTCAACCACATGAAAAACCAGTCGGAAGTCAACACCTCAGTAAGATTTACTTCGTAGTGGAGTAGTGAGACCTTAATGGATCCACACCAAGACGGGTCTCGTCTCCCTACCCAACTAACTAGAGACTCTCTAAGAAGGGTGGGATCTCAGAGTCTACCAATTTTGTACGTTAACTTTATTAGAATGACCTTAGGGTGACGGGAACTAGGAGGAGAGGATCGGTAC
This sequence comes from Capra ibex, assembly GCA_006410555.1. Classification (NCBI taxonomy): domain Eukaryota; kingdom Metazoa; phylum Chordata; class Mammalia; order Artiodactyla; family Bovidae; genus Capra; species Capra ibex. Next base: position 18,810,814 of record SJYO01016970.1, on the reverse strand, counting down.
TAATTCACTATGGAACTGAGGAAACGTGAAAGGGTTGGGGAGAGTTCAACTACGGACAGTCCTAAGACCTCGGAGTGACTCAGAAGGAAAGTGTTAGTAGGTTCACGACTAAGTCGTCCTACCTTTTCTCCATTTCTCCCGTGTGTTAACCTTGTGTGTCTTAAAATTTAAGGTCGGTCACTAGTAAGAATTTTTATTAAAGAAATTTGGTAAAGAAATTTTATTAAGTTTTTCTAATTCTGTTCCATTCGAGAGTCGAATCTTACGTATAATTTCTTTATTCAGATTAATGGTACAGGGTATCTCTACAGTGTGTCCATTATATATAATGTCTATTTACATATATGGTACGTGTATATATCTTGACGAGATTGGAACTTGGAGTCACGGTAAATGTCTTAGACCACTTACTCTTATTACGGGATCCTAAGTACCAACTTCGTTCGTTCGTTTTAACCGTCACTGAGTTCTTCCGTCAGTTACTCTTCTCCAATACGAAAATGTTTATCTTTTACGATGATATATAGATATATAGAGGTATTAAGGTGAGGTCAACGATACGTGGATGGACAAAAGTTCCGAAATACTAATTAGTAATACAGGTACAAGTGTATAACTTAGTCGTTATCAACAATACATCATAATAATCGTTATAAGAATGTAGGATCATATTAACAGGAAATTCTTACCAAAACTATGAACATAACTAGACATAAATGACAGTCTCTTCACTACTCCTCCACCTCACTCTTCTCTCTTGTGTACCTCTAAAGGGGATGGAGAAACCAGGGGCTTCACATTGGGACCCCATTGGTCGGGAAGATCCCATAAGGTCGTACGACGTAATGAGATTGTACTCTATAGTGTCAAGAGAGACGTCGACAAAGGAGGACCTACCTTTGTGCCAGGAAATTACTTCGGACCTGAGACAAGTGGTTCAAAGGGTAGACATTGTACCCTAAGTCGGGGCCCTAGAGTCGGATATTATACCCAAAGAAGGACCACCGTCCTCCACGAGTGGTTCTACTTCCGTCTAGGCGGAAATGAAGATTTTGTGTCGAAGTCACATACGAAGGTCTTGGTAGACCCCCCTACCTCGGTCTCTTTCTCTCGTCGTGGTACTTCCCCTTGCACGAGACCCGAAAATAAATCGTCGGTATCGGAGACACTCTTAGCGACAGTGAAAGTCGACTCGGTATTGATCGTCCCTCGTGTGGGACACTTACGTCTCGTCGGTGAACACGAAACCCTGAAAGGTCGGATTGTCGAAGGGTGAAGTAGTACACGACCCTCCGTCTCGATAAATTCGTCTACTGTTGTCTTCACTATTTCTATCGTTTCTCATGAGTTATACTTAGTACATTTCTTTGGTACATAAGAGGACCGGTAGAAGAGGGGGGGAAAAAAAGGGAACAAAGAAGAAAGGACTAAAGAAAGAGAGGTGGAAGGATAGAAAATCTAGTTTAGATAAGAAATAAAAGTTTCAAGTCACTGTATTTTGTCTTCGTATAAAAGTTTTCGTCTCGAGTCAGGTAGATAACTTTAAAGACAGAACAGTCACGATAGTGACTCTTTTTTCCCTTCATAAATGAATGTGTATTAATTTATTGCTGTATATTCTACGTCTTTATAGAACAAAGATCATCAGACTTTTAACGATAAAACTTATTTTAGAGGTAAGACAAGTACTGAGGGACGGTGGTTCAAGAAGTTTTAGATGTATAGATCGACATACTGTACTCTCTTTTGTGATGTTTCATAGTCCGTTGCTCCTATAAAAATTTAATCTTATAATAACACAATGTTAGAACACAACTACTTTCACTTTCTCCTCTCACTTTTTCAACCGAATTTCGAGTTGTAAGTCTTTTGCTTCTAGTACCGTAGACCAGGGTAGTGAAGTACCCTTTATCTACCCCTTTGTCATCTTTGTCACAGTCTAAATAAAAAACCCCGAGGTTTTAGTGACGTCTACCACTGACGTCGGTACTTTAATGTTCTGCGAATGAGGAACCTTCTTTACAATACTGGTTGGATCTGTCATATAAGATCTCGTCTCTGCAATGAAACGGCTGATTCCAGGCGGATCAGTTCCGATACCAAAAAGGGCACCAGTACATACCTACACTCTCAACCTGACACTTCTTCCGACTCGCGGTTTCTTAACTACGAAAACTTCACACCACAACCTCTTCGGAGAACTCTCAAGGAACCTGACGTTCCTCTAGGTTGGTCAGGTAAGACTTCCTCTAGTTGGGCCCCTAAAGAAACCTTCCTTACTACGATTTCGACTTCGAGGTCATGAAACCAGTGGAGTACTCTTCTCAACTGAGTAACCTTTTCTGAGACTACGACCCTCTCTGACCCCCGTCCTCCTCTTCCCCTGCTGTCTCCTACTCTACCGACCTACCGTAGTGCCTGAGTAACCTNTCACACCACAACCTCTTCGGAGAACTCTCAAGGAACCTGACGTTCCTCTAGGTTGGTCAGGTAAGACTTCCTCTAGTTGGGCCCCTAAAGAAACCTTCCTTACTACGATTTCGACTTCGAGGTCATGAAACCGGTGGAGTACTCTTCTCAACTGAGTAACCTTTTCTGAGACTACGACCCTCTCTGACCCCCGTCCTCCTCTTCCCCTGCTGTCTCCTACTCTACCGACCTACCGTAGTGCCTGAGTAACCTGCACTCAGACTCACTTGAGACCCTCTACCACTACCTGTCCCTCCGGACCGCACGACGCTAAGTACCCCAACGTTACTCAGCCTGTCCTGACTCGCTGACTTGACTTGACTTGTTACGACACAATCACAGACGACATGTTACGACACTTAGTCGACACACACACATACACACACACACACACACACACACACACACACACACACATATGAGACGGAGAACTTGGAGGAAGGTGAGGGGACAGGGTAGGTAAATCTATTAGTGTCTCGTGGTTCGACTCGAGGAACCCAATATGTCGTCGAAGGGTGATCGATAAAATGTGTACTATCATATATATACAGTTGTGATGAGAGAGTCAAGTAGGGTGGAGAGGAGGGAAACGAACAAGTGTTCAGACAAGACATGAAGAGGCAGAGATAAGGACGGGACGTTTATACAAGTAGTCATGGTAAAAAGATCTAAGGTATATATACGTAATTATATATAAACAAAAAGGGAAAGACTAAATGAAGTGAGACGTATTGTGTGAGATCCAATTAGGTGTAGTGATGTTTACTGTCTAGAAACACTTACGATGGGTTCGAACTATAAAGACACCGTACATGTCGTGTTACACGATAACAACCAGACATTATAAGTTCAACGACGGAGACAAAAAAAAAAAAAAAATACAACAAAAAACATATCAGTTACGGACCTTAACATAAAGAGCGGTTAGGTGACTACGTAATTGAGGTGTCGAATAAACGTTTATTTGAGTAAGTGTACAAAGTTACATCTAAAAAAAAGAGGAAAAATAAGAAAGTGTTCAAATTTCTTAAAAACAGAGATCATAGATAAGGAGAATGTAATTATATCGACAACTTTTGACAACTTTACAACGAAACATTTCTGTAGTTTAATTAGACTTAAACACCGAATAAAGTGTTACATTTAACATTACAGGAGTTTAAATTTTATTAAAAGACGAAAAAGAAAACGTATGAGGGACTTTTTAATTATGTTACTGACCATGATCTATTTGTCACCATTGATAACAAGTAATTCTTTACATTTTATATACTGTGGTTGAAGGTACAAAGTACTGTAGTAGAGGTTAGATTTAGTATTAACATTGTTCTTTGTCCACTACCTTTAAGTTAAACTGTTAAAATTTTCATTCTACGACGAAACAATCTGTATGTTTTCCTAGTAAGATTTGTTACGTCTTATTTCGTTTCGTTTTGTTCTGACAAAGATAGGTGATCAATAGACAGGAAATACTTTATAAACTCTACACACTGGGGGTCCTTGAGTTAAGATTACGTTATATCATTTATATATTAGTCCTCTAGTGGTTGAAATAATTTCATGTTCAATACTAAACGTTTCATTTTCAACCCTCGGGCACTTTCTGGTAGATCTATATAGTAGAAAGAGTTCAGAGAAGTTTGAGTAAGAAAGGTAAACGAAAACGATGAGACGGAAACTCAGGAACGAGTCCATCGGTATTGTTTTATGGTATCAGACCCACGAATTTGTTGTCCTAAATAAAGAGTGTCTAGCTTCCAAACGGACAAGAATCTGTTTCCACGGTCCACAAAACTAAGGCGTCGCTTCTGAGAGAAGGACCGAACGTCTACAGGTGATGGAACGACACAAAAATCTCCCTCCTTTCTCGAAAAATTGAGAGACCACAGAGACGAATCTTCCCGTAATTAGGGTACTACTTCCGGAGTGGGAGTATTTGAGTAGATTTGGATTACTGGAGGGTTTCAGGGATCTACGGTAGTGTAACCTCCAATCCCAAAATTATATACTTCAACCCCTTGTGTTAAGTCAGGTATTCTCAGGACCATGTGTTATTGTACAGCAAGTACCATCTTTAAGGATCGGTTCAAAATGTAACTATACCACGGATGACACACGGTCACTAGTGACACTTTTAAAACATGTGCATGAAAGAAATTATAAGTGTTGTTAACAAACTCTATCAATGATGCTAGTAGAGGTAAATCGTTTGTTCCTTTAAATCCTGATTTCTCCAAATCATTAGAAAGAACCCAATGTATCGGTCGTCGATTATCTCTGTTGGAGGTTTAAGTAGGTTTGACAGAGGTGGAATTAATTTGTTTATCGAATGTTCGTGGTGAAGAAGAACGATTGGAAGTGTTAGTGTCACGATTTCTGAAGTACGGAGTCGTTAAAGTGAGTACCCACAAATGGGTTCTCTTAACCTTTTTTGTTCAGGTGTATTCTCTCATATGTACTTAATAATAATAATTATCAGTTTTCTATTTTTGTTGGGTTTTCAGTCAATTGATATCTTACCTATATGTTTTATATGTTTGTTACCTTTTCATAAGTAGATATTTTAACTACTTCATGACTATGTACCACGTGCACCTACTCGGAACTTTTATAGTCCGTTTCACTTTCTTCGGTCGGTGTTTACTGGTGTATATTATACTTAAATAAGTATACTTTACGAGTCTTTTCTCTTTAGATATTTTTGCCTTTCTTTTAACAACCAACGGACACTTCTCCCTCTCCTTCTCACAACCTCCTAATCCCTTCACTATCGATTTTGTATACCCCAAAGAAGACCTCCATTACTTTTACAAGATTTTAATACCACTCAAACGTGTATAGACATCTATGTAATTTTCGGCGACTTAACATTTGAAAGTTACCTAATTCACATACCATACACTTGATTTAGATTTATTTCGAAAATTTTTTTTCTGAAGTATGAAACTATAAATAAAGTACCTCTGATAACATCTTTAAGTTAGAGGAAACACGGTAGTGAGAATGAAAGAAAAAGAATTTTAGAAATAACCTTATATCAACAAAATGTTACAACGAAAGTAAAGACGACATGTCGTCACTCGGTCGACATTCACATGTATATAAGAACTAAAAAACCTTAAGGAAGGGTAAATCCATGGGTTTCTCGTGACTCATCTCAAGGGAAACGACACGTCATCCAAGAGTGATCAATAGATAAAATATGTATCATCATGGGATGAATGAAAAAGCGACTGGTGATATGGTAAGTCCATACTCGATTTAGTTTAGGGAATTCTAATATTTCATCTCCACTACCTATCTAAGTTCCCTAATTTAGATCATCTGTCTCGAGGACTTCTTAATCCTACCTCCAAGTGTTCTGACATGTCGTCCATCATTGGTTTTGGTAGTGTTTCTTTTTCTTTACGTTCCGTTTCACAAACAGACTCCTCCAAAATGTTTATCGACTTCTTTCTTCTTTTCACTTTCCGTACCCTCCTTTCTGTATGGTTGACTTACCTCCCAAGGTCTCTTATCGTTCCTCTCTATTCTACCGGACAAATTTACAATTGTTACCTTTCTTTATCTCCTTTTTTTATCTTATCCTTTCTGTTCTAGAGAAGTTCTTTTCACCTCTATAGTTCTCTCAAACACGTTCCCACCCGTACTATTTCCCACCGAGTCTCTAATTTCGCAGACGGAGGTTACGCCCTCTGGACCCAAGCTAGGGACCCAGCCCTTCTACGGGACCTCTTCCTTTACCGTTGGGTGAGGTCATAAGAACGGACCTCTTAGGGTACCTGCCTCTTCGGACCGTCCGATGTCAGGTGTTCCTCGGACCATCCGATGTCAGGTGCCCCAGCGTTTCTCAGCCTGTTCTGACTCGTTGAAGTGGAAGTGGATTTTCTTCGTCTTCGCTAATTCTTCTCTACCGTCCTTATATGTTTTCTTGATGTGTTCTTCCTAGAATTACTGGAGCTATTGGTCCACCATTGAGTGGATCTCGGTCTGTGGGACCTCACACTTCAGTTCTCCCGGAATCCTTCGTAATGATGCTTGTTTCGATCACCTCCACTACCTTAAGGTCGACTCGACAAATTTTAGGATTTTATGTTACAACTATTTCACGACGTAAGTTTTACAGTCATTTAAATCTTTTGAGTCGTCACCGGTCTTTTTCAGTCAAAAGTAAGGTTAGGGAGTCTTCACATTACGTTTCATACAAGTTTGATACTATCTCAACGTGATAAAGTGTAAGACCGTTCCAATACGAGTTTTAGGAAGTTCAATACGAGTTCGTTATGTACTTGGTTCTTAAAAGTCTACATGTTTGACCTAAATCTTTTCTATCTCCTTGTTTTTTAGTTTAACGATTGTAAGTAACCTAGAACCTCTTTCGTTCTCAAGGTCTTTTTTATAGATGAAAAGGAAGTTACTGATACGATTTCGGAAACTGACTTACCTAGTGTTAACACCTTTTAAGAATTTCTCTACCCTCATGGTCTAGTGGAATAGACAGAGGACTCTTTGAGTATACGTCTATTTTTTCGCTATCAATCTTACCCTGTACTCTGTTGTTAGACCAAGTTTTAACCCTTTCTTAATACAGTTCCGACATATAACAGTGAGACAAATAAATTGATTAGACATCTTATGTAGTAAACTTTACGAACCCCCTTCTGAGTGTTCGACCTTAGTTCTAACGGTCTTCTTTATAGTTGTTGGTGTCTATACATCTACTATGGTGAGATTACCGTCTTGACTTCCCCTTGATTTGCCGGAGAACTACGTCCACTTTCTCCTCTCTCCCTTTCGACCGAATTTTGAGTTGTACGTTTCTTGATTCTAGTACCGTAGACCAGGGTGGTGAAGTACCATTTATCTTCCCCCTCGTCACCTCTTTCCCCTTTGTCACTGTCTAAAAGAAAAAGAACCAAAGGTTTTAGTGACCTACGGACCACTGACGTAGGTACTTTAATTTTTTCTACGAACGAGGAACCTTCCTTATGATACTGGTTACATCTGACCCAGAATTTTTTGTCTCTATGATAAACCGATTATATTCAGGGATGTCAGTTTCGATACCAAAAAGGTCATCAGTACATGACTACACTATCAACCTGGTGTAGACTTCTTCCGACTCGTGACTTCTTATCTACGAAAGTTTGACACCACGACCTCTTCTGAGGACTCTCAGAGAACCTGACGTTCCTCTAGTTTGGTCAGTTAGGATTTCCTTTAATCAGGACTTATAAGTGACCTTCCTGACTACGACTTCGACTTCGAGGTGATGAAACCGATGGACTATGCTTCTCGACTGAGTGACCTTTTATGAAGCTATAACCCTTTCTAACTTCCGATTTCCTCTTCCCCCGTCGTCTCCTACTCTATTAATCTATCGTAATGGCTAAGTTACTTATACTTAAACTCGTTTAAGACCCTTTCTCCTCTCCTGTCTCCTCGGAGTACACAATGTCAGGTACTTCAACGTTTCTCATCCTATACCGAATCACTGTCTTGTTGTTTTCTTGGAGTGTGTCTTCGACTATTAGGGTTACATCTTCTTTGATATGTAACATTGTAGGTTCGTAAGAAAAGTAAAACCATTGACAGTTTACACCTACTCCTTGAACCCAGTTTCTATTGTTTAAAAATACTTAACAACCATCGTATTGTTCCATGGTTCGTGAACTATTATCGACTACTCATCAGTAGTTTTAGGGCCCTTCTAAAAACCTAGGTCACTGTTTAAGTTCTTATGTAAATTACTTTTGTATATATCCACGTAATGGTAAATCTGGACATAGTTCCGTTAACGTATACACGGTAACGACTGATGAAATAGACTTCATAAAGTCATAATTGGTGCACCAAATGTTTAAAATTTACAGTCCCAACAATCACAGAGATGCCTTAGGTACATTGAAATGTCTTCTCAAAATCGATTCATCTTAAAAGAAAAAAGTAACTTTTTTCTTACACTTCATGATAAAATCTATCCTTGTCAGAAAACTGTTTTTAGATTGTGTAAAATACAGACAGTGAATTTTATCAAATTAACGATTTTACTCTTGAGTATGTAATTGAATGATGATCCGACCCGAAGACGTAGTCTTATAAAAATCTTTATTACGGTAAGTATTAAACCCTTTTTTATTAACAAACTCTACAAAGTTATATCAGACAAGTTGAGAGTTAAATTAAAAGTGACAATACTCTCTTTCATACTAATCTATGATGTATGATCGACCGAAACTGTCGTTACAGAACGATGGGTATAAACTAGTACATACATTCAGTCAACTTTTCTTTATGATGTAGTTCAAATCAGGGATGTCCATAGTCGTCGGAATCCGTAGTGTTGTCTGGGTCAAAGTACTTCGTCAGTTGTACCAAGAGTTGTGTCAGAACCGGGGTTTCTTACTAGTAATATACCTTCTAATAGGTCAACCAAAGTCTTTATCTCCTTCATTCATCTACGTAGGATTACACTAAACCGTGTATTAAATACCTCTCTTTAAATTTTAAACCGAGTAAACCTTCTCTGTTTTACTGTTAATACATACGGTCTTTTATCTTTAAAAGGTGATACAGAAAGTCAGATGTCTAGACTTAAGAACGTCTGTTTAAAGACCATGTTAAACGTGTAAAAAAAATTACAGGAATCGTGTCTAGATAAGGACACAGACAAAATTTATACTCTCTTCTGATATCTTCTTTTGAAAAATGTTTTGGTTAAATCTTTTAGTCATTCTTCTGATCTTTTCCGGGAATATATAATCTGTTTATTTATCCATATTTTTTGAACGTTGAAGACTCTGATTAATTATTTACGATAAAGGGTTGAGACACCCGTTTGTATACTAAACACAAATGTAACAAATTAAACTAACTTAAAGTTTAAGAGAAAGATTCTATTTATTGTATGGACCACTATATCTTGTCCATGTAATCGAGAGGTTCTTACTTGTAAGTGGTCCTAAAATGGTAGGAGGAATGAGAACCAAAAGACTTAAAGGTAGAATTGTAAGAAGTTGAGAAATTAAAAAAAGTGTGGTAGGAACTGAAACGGATAGAAAATTTATATTTATATAAAGACTCAAGACGAAATTTATGAAGGTAAGAAAGAGATGTGTAGGGAGTACCTACTATAATAGTTTATTGTACTGAAGTATACGGAACCGATTTTTAAGGTTTTAGATGTTTGACTCTAAAAGGAACTCCAAAAATTGTTTTCCAAAAGGACCTGGGAATGAGTAAAAATACGGGGTCTGATAGTTATATAAGTAGAAAGGTGTTGGAACAAGAAAAGGGAAACTAGAATTAATAATTCCTTATCACCATGGTTAATGACTTGGTTGTTCCTTCAGACACGTAATATAAACTTGTAAGACAGGGGGTATAAAAGATATCAGCCAGTTAATGGAGTATTACAGATGTGTTGTAAATTTTATAAATGATTCAGTCAGAAAAACGGGGGAGAGAAATGTCTAATAAAATCCGTTTATCCTAAGTAAAAGACCTAATGATGTAGGAAGATTTTTATTAGAAAAAGAATGGGGAACACCATCCTTATTATTGTTGGGGGGTTTCTGTAGTACGGGATTAAGAACCTTGGATACTTAAACAATGGATTACACCGTAAATTCCTAGAACTCGACCCCTTCACATAAATCCTGGGACTCTACCCCTTCATATAGGAACTAATATCTCGAAGGGACCACCGAGTCGTTATTTCTTATACAGATATTAAGTCCTCTGACGGAAGTGACATCCTCTACACCCAAGTTAGGGACCCACCTCTTCTAAGGGACCTCTTCCTTTACCGTTGGGTGAGGTCATAAGAACGGACCCTTCAGGGTACTTGTCCCCTCTGACCACCCGATGTCTGCTACCACAGTGTTCTGAATCGACCTGTACTGAATCGTTGATTTGGTGGTGGTGGTAGGAACTGAAAACTCCACTTAGATTAGTTCAGAGTATTTAAAAATTTTCGACTCTGGGAAAAGGTCTTTACAAGACAGTGATTCATTTTCGTACATACAGTTGTGAATCTCACTCTCTCCCCTAGTTGTTCCCTTATCCCCAGGATAAAGAATTTATATTTAACTGGGTGAATAAAAATTTGTGTGGAAGAAAAGATCAAGGTCTCAGTAGACTAGAAAACTTCTGAGGAATCTTGAAAGGAAGGATATCTGAATCATAAGGAAAAGGGATCCGTAAATAGTAAGTAGGTAGACGAAAGTTCGTGGATTTTTGGACAAGATAATAGAGGAAAGGGGAGAAAAATACGAACGTCAAAATATAGAAAACATCAATTATATAAAAACATAGTAAAATCTTTCAAACCCCTCTCTCAAATTGATTGACACATACAAGTTAGACGGTAGAACTTCGTTTCGGTGAGGGACAAGTTAAAGAATGGGAAAGGGTTGAGAAAGTTTTATCGGTTAAAGACGGATGAAGGAAGAAAAACGTGACCGTCTAAATTTACTGGAGAATCGTTACATTCCGAAGCACCTTAGTTCTGTTTAAAATATCTTGCACGCGTTAAAACTCTAGATTACTAAAACAGTGTATAATTTCAAAATATCTTTTACGTCGTGGGTGTTATTATATAAAACGTTTGCTCGTTTGTTTGTTTGTTTAGAGTTTGGACATATAGGGGTCTCTTCAACTTCGGGATCCTTTGTAAATTGTTTTGTGTCCAAGAAATAAATTTACTTTCTTGAGGGAATGAAAAAAAAAAGAGATACTTCTTGTGTCTCCAAAAGCCAAAATTCGTCCTTTAAATTCCAGTCTACAGTTTCGGGTTATAGACTAGTGTAGGTTCACAATGGGAAAGGGATCGAGGTATAAAATGTGAGTCATATATATATAACGAAATTAGAAGGGAGTGAAGAACCTCTGCTCGGTCTGAATTTTACGTACAAAAGTTTCCCGAACTTATCTTAGAACAGATTTTACGTTTTGTGACAAAGAAAAAATTGTAGACACCATGTGAAATCATAAAAAGGGATATAGAAGAACCAAAAAAACCGAAGAACCCTTTCCCACCTTCTTCGGTTTACGTATTCACTTCTTTCTCTCACTCCCTCTTTTACTCTCTCTCTACTTTCCGTGACTATTACTAGTAAAAAGAATTTGTATTTGGTTCAGAAAAATTTAGGAAAGGTCTAACTCAGAACCAGGAAAGACATTAAAAAATCCTAGGTAAGTTTAAAATAAATTCACTCTGTAAACAGAAATAAAACCGGGGTTAATACTCACAATACTTCAGTGGTAATTAGACAAAGTTCTTAAGAAAATTCTTTTCTATGAACTAAAATTTTATCTTCACACAAAGTATCTTTGGGAGTTAGTATACAACATTTAAAATGTCTTTTGTCTTAAACGTTACTCTGGTTAGGATTCAATGAGAATTCAATGAGAATTCCAGTGAGACAGTAAACTCGGTTATCAGGAACCTCATTTACTACTATACCAGTAACAATTTTCTTTGTGTAGTGAAAGGTTCCTTTTGAAGAGTACTGTTTAACTTGATAGACGTATGCTCCCTCTCACTTATTAAATTATTATTGTTCTCGTTTTTTTGTTATGTCTACTTTACTTTTCTTCTCTATATCTTCCTCGTCACCTTTACAAAATAAATGTGAAAATTTATTATTTTAATTTCATAATATTTAAAGAAATGAAGTTGTTTACTGGGTTTTACGATGTATTATTGAAGACTCAAACCGTAAAATGGTCTGAAGGTATCTCTTATAAGAGACTCGTGTCAGTCTCTTGTTTTCTTCTGTTTTATTCGGTATGTTGGTTAGCTTTTTAATAAACGTTCGTGGGTGTCTACTGTAAACGATCTAAGATTTTCCCATTATTTTAAGACAAAACGTGTATGATAACGTATCTTAGAGTGGAGGGTTGAGACATATTTTTTCTTTCATCTCAGAGTGTACTAATTAAACTTTTCCACTATTACCCTTCTATAAGACTGGATAACTGTTGAACAGGTTTTGTACAATTTCTACCCTCTGTGTGTAGACCTGTATCTCATTAAATTCCTATATTAATAATGTAGTGGTAAGTAACATCAGACTCGAGTTAGATTCCGATTATAGATTACCTAAATATTAATTTGAAACAGAGGTGATAGTTCCACTGTACGCCCAGATTCGTCATTCTACTCAGAAACTTCATGGTAACGTTCAACAAAACTTCCCCCAAAGGAGTCATACCCGAAGGGACCACCGAGTCTCCCATTTCTGAGACGGCCGTTACATCCTTTGGGGTCAAGTTAGGGACCCAGCCCTTCTAGGGGACTTCTTCCTTTACCGTTGGGTGGGGTCATAACAACGGACCTCGTAGGGGTACCTGTCTCTTCGAACCACCTGTTGTCAGGCATACCAGTGTCACTCAACCTGTGCTGACTCGTTGAAGTGAAAGGAGTCACACTGACCACTCAGTATCTTGAAATTACGACTCGTTCACCGAAATTACCTTTCTTTGGTGGACGGGTACACCCTCTGCATTCTCTCTACCCAAATTAGGGACCTAACCTTTCTAGGGGACCTCCTCCCGTACCGTTGGGTAAGGTCATAAGAACGGATCTCTTAGAGTACCTGTCTCCTCGGACCGCCCGATATCAGGTATCCCAGTGTTTCTCAGTCCGTGTTAACTTCACTGAATCGTGTGTGTGAACGTATACGACGTATGTCCCGTTCGTTTAAGACCACTACTTTTACCCTATGTAGCAAAGAAAAATCCTTAGTCATCTCTGACCCAGTCGGGACCTTAAGACAACGTTTCTTGAGCCAATTACTCTAATTTTCTTTGAGACCGGGTTAGGTTTCGGTAAGGATCACACCCTTCTTAAGCACCTTCAATATATTTAACCCCCTCATGATACCTATCAACCCTTCTAATGTCCTCGTTTACCTCATACAGATTGAGTCTTCCCACCGGTCTACTCTTCTGACCTTCGTTAGACCTTTGTACTCCTTTATGACTTCCTTAACCCGTCTCCCCTTTCTGAACACTGTCGTAGAGGTTTTAGACTTTTCGACTTGTATTCGTTTCCCTTTTGCCGTTGTTGTTGTTTAATTACCAAAAAACCCCCGACCCCCCACCCCCTCCCTCCGTAACGAGACGACTCTGGATTTTTCTTTTCTATTTGGGTCCTAGTCACTTCTCATCAACCTCACTCTATAATAAATTAGTTTTGTTCTTTCTAGACGGATTGTAAAACCAAAGGAGTCTCACTGGTTGTAGTCACCAAAGGTCAGGGTCACTTTAATAGATTTATTTCAGATGTCTTACATCCCCCCACTAGTTCATAACCTCGTCATAAGTTATAGTACTGTAGATTCCAGGAAGGTTGGGAACCTTGATCGTTTCGGGACCGAACCAGACTCGTAGACTCACATGGGACTTGGGTCAGTACCCCGGTACGGAAAAACTACACAGTGATAAGGTGTTTCGTAATGAAAGAAGTCGATGAAACCGTTACTTCTAATTCTTGTCGAAAGTAAACCAATCATATAAATTATTTTAGTTTATTAAGATAGTGGTAAGTGTTAAAGTGTAGAAAAAAAGGATTCACATACAGAAATATCCTGAGAGTTTCTACTTTCTGTTCTCACTCTTTTGACCGATTTTGAGTTGTAAGTTTTTTGTTTCTAGTTCTGTAAATCAGGGTAGTGAAGTACCGTTTGACTATCCCTTTGTTACCTTTGTTACTGTTCGTAATAAAAGAACTCGAGGTTTTAGTGACACCTACCACTGACGTCGGTACTTTAATTTTCTACGAATGAAGAACGTTTTTGTCAATACTGATTGGTTCTGTCTTTTTCGTCTCTGTAATGAACCGGTTGTTTCCAGGTATTACAGTTCGATATCAAAAAGGTCATCAGTACATACCTATACTCTCAACCTCGTATTTGTTCCGACTCGAGGTTTCTTAACTACCAAAACTCGACACCACGACCTCTTCTGAAAACTCTCAGGGAACCTACCGTTCCTCTAGTTTAGTCAGATAGACTTTCCTTTAGTTGGGACTTATAAGTAACTTTTCTGATTACGACTTCGACTTCAAGGTTATAAAGTCGGTGAACTACACTTCTCGGTTGAGTAACCTTTCCTGAGGTTACGACCTTTTACACTTCCACCCTTCTCTTCCCCTGTTGTCTCCTACTCTACCAACCTACCGTAGTGGTTGAGTTACCTGTACTCAAACTCGTTTGAGACCCTCTACCACTTCCTGTCCCTTCGGACCACATGGTATCAGGCACCCCAACGTTTCTCAGTCTGTACTGACTCCCTGACTTGTCGGTCGTATATAATCCATGTTAAGTGAAATAAATTGGATATACGATTCGTGTAGTACTCTTTACGGCCCGACCCACTTAATGTTCGGTCTTAGTTTTATCCGTCCTCTTTGTAGTTGTTGGAGTCTATATACTTACAATAGTGTGATTACCGTCTTTCACTTCTCCTTGACTTCTCGAAGAACTATTCCCACTTCCTCCTCTCACTTTCTCGGCCGAATTCTGATTTGTGAGTTTTTTTGATACTAGCACCATAGGTCGGGGTAATGATGTACCTATTAACTTCTCCTTTTCCACCTTCATCACTATCTAAAGAAGAAGAACCCGTAGTTTCAGTGACACCTGTTACTCACGTCGGTTCTTTAGTATTCTACTAACGAAGAACCGTCCTTTCGTTAGTGTTTGGATCTGTTACACAACCTTTCGTATGGGTAATGAGATGACTGTTTCCAGTCACCAGTACATGCCAACACTTTCCACCTGACATTTCTTCCGTCTCTCGGTTTCTTAACTACGGAAGTTTGACACCACGACCTCTTCTGAGGACTTTCAGGGAACCTGTCGTTCCTCTAGTTTGGTCAGTTAGAATTCCCTCTAGTTTGGACTTACAAGTGACCTTCCTAACTATGACTTCGACTTCCAGGTCATCAACTACTCTTGTCTACTGAGTAACCTTTTCAAGGACTACGACCCTTTCTAACTCCCGTCTTCCTCGTCTCCCGTAGTCTCCTACTCTACCGACCTACCGTTGTTGTTACTTTACTTGTACTTGAACCCGTTTGAGACCCTCTACCACTCCTTGTCCCTCTGGACCTCACGACGTCAGGAACCCCAGTGTTTGTCAGTCTGTGATGACCCGTTGACTTGTTGTTGTTGTTATGTAGTCGATAAAAAAATTCACAGTATAATTATTATACATTTTAAAACCTAGAATACGTACCATACCCAAAGATACCTTAATCGTACAAAGGGTAAATTTAGGGATTCAGGAGTCATATAGACTAATGGTCCAAAACTAAACTTGGAACCGGTCCCACGACTCAATATGTGGTCGTGGTGTGAGAGGTCCCGAAGGGACCACCGATTCTACCATTTCTTAGGTGGACTTTACGTCCTCTGTGATCCAAGGTAGGGATCCAGTCCTTCTAGGGGACCTCTTCTCTTACTGTTAGATGAAGTCATAAGAACAGACCTCTTAGGGTACCTGTATACCTCGACCACTCGATATCAGGTATCCCAGAGTTTCTCAGTCTCTACTGACTCGCGTGTATGTGTGTGTGTGTGTGTGTGTGTGTCACCGGAGAGGGGTTTTGAGGATGGTGTAAGTTGTATCCTCTAAGAGTACCTCGTCCATCCTCTTCGACGTAAACCGAGTGAATCCTCCTTTACTTTCGTAACCAGGATGTACCTACTAAACGGGTTAAACATTTGTTGCCATTAGGGAAGTGTACAGTGAACCGGAGGTGGTCATTTCCTTACCAGGAGGAAAAGGTAGGATCTGACAAGTACCTGTTTCAGTCTTCAGTAGAACGAAGTCAAGTAGGAGGAAAGGACGGAAGGTGAGAGGTGAGGACGGGAAACTTATACTAACGAATGTAAGTCGAAGTAGATAACTAAGTCCAGGACGTGAGGTCGAAACTGAAACAGAGACCTGTCAAAAGGTCCAGTCTCAGACGTGAACCAGAGGTCACGAGAATGAGACCGAGAACCAATGAGTGAATGACGTAGTCGTGGACCCAACTCAGTAGTCGAGTGAACCGGTCAGGGAGTATAACCACGTAAGTCCACCTAACTAAAGATCCGAATAGAATTTATAAGTATTTCTTTCTGTCTCTCACCGGAAAAAGGTTTAATAATGACCATTTCAAGTCTTCAACGTAAAGATTTGCGGTTTATTACTGTCTCGACTAAACGTGTTAAGTCCCGAGAGTCTTCTCTGACTACCAAGGGCCACGGGAATAAACTCAAATTAAAGGACCCAGGGTAGTATTGTCCGTATACAGAACCTCTACAAGTGATACGGAACTGACTTGGAGATGTCTTATATTCGTTCTTGTTATTATACTGCTTCTCACCATAGTGACACCAGTGAATGGATTCTGTTCGGGGGTTTCGTCCCAATAAAAAGGTTAGACTGAGTGTTCAAATCTTCTTGGATTCACCTATGTTAAAATAAACTTTGAGATGGTCCGCTTACTCATTCGTGTTATAAGATCTTTTTTTACTAAATGAAATCCTTTTGACTATGTTTTTATAATAAGTTAATTTTAATTTCAGTCTACCTTTTAAAAATTAGATTCGGTCATCTGGCGACTATCTCTTTAAATGTTTTTGTTCCGTGAATTTTTTACTTCTATTTCCTTTGTCCTCATGTAAAGTCACGGTATGGTACATCTCCTACTTAAACAAAAACCTGTCCAAATCTCTCAAGAGATTGGAAGACAGAAGATTTAAAGGTTAATTTTATACTCGTGTCCCTCATCCCCTTACACAAACAAATGTGAACCGTTTTTGGCTAAAGGACAAAGATTCTTTTTTTCGAAAGTTTCGAAAAAACCTGAAGTTTATCGAGAACGTTTTGTTATAAAACTACTCGATTCACATTTACTTAGTCTTTGTATACCTAACCTAAAGGTAACTCTATGTGTACCCGAATTTGTATTCGACTTCTCTTACGGACCATTCAATATGAACCTTAACTACTTTTGGTTTTACACCATTTAAAAAGTTTTGAATAAAACTCTATGGAATACAGGACAGGGAGTCGGGTTTGTGACTTCCAAAGAAGAGAGAAAAATCCTTTAGAAGAAACTTTCCATCTTCAATGAACAAGAAATTACCTTCTCTGAATTCAAAGTTGTTCGTCCGAAGTGTCACTACGACGGTAAGTGGATACGACGAGTCCTGAATTTTAAAGTCCCGGTGATTGTGTTTACGTAGAAATAGAAGTTACTAAAAGAAACGGAAACTAGGAAAGGTAGACTAAAGAGACTGGAGTCTTGTCTTCATAGATTCCTATTCGCCTACCTCTTACTTTAGAGGACAAGCTTCAAAAGGATTTTATACGTACGGAACGATGCAGATATAGACACGTAGGATATTTCAACCGAGGTGTTATCTAGATTTTAACAAAACAGATTTCAGTTATTAGAGTCTTTATGTAACAGAAGATAGGACACACCATAAACTTTAACGTAACCTTTGGTAGAACTATTTTTTACAATATTTCCATTTACTAAATCCTGATATTTAAGAATAGATATCTTCTCTACTAATATACTAATTACGATAAATACACCGGATTAGGACAGTCTCAGAGTCCCCAAACGTTTTGTTACCATATTTTTTTACAGAGAGAATCGATGAGTAGTTGTATAAACTTACCATACAAAAATAATCGACTTATGACAGGGAGATTTTACAAGTACAGTCATAGGATTGAGGGTCGTGGAGTTTTATACTGTTGTAAACCTCTGTCTTGGAAATTTCTTGGAAGTAATTAGATATTACTTCGTTCCTCTTTTTATTTATATATTTTTATATATTATAGTAAATATACACATTAGATCTTTTTACTGTCTCTAATTGAATAAACGTTTCGTCTTTATCTTTGTGTTTGTCTCTTGTTCGTATATCTATAGTTCTCCCTTTCGTCCCACCACCCTACCTAACCCTCTGACCCCGGGTGTATTGATTATTCGTAGATGACATATCGTGTCTCTCGAGCTGAGTCACGAGAACCATTGGATTTACCCTTCCTTTAGGTTTTCTCTTCCCTAGATACGTTTACATGTCGACTAAGTGAAACGACATGTCATCTTTTATTGTGTCGTAACATTTCACTGATGAAACAGCAACAAGTTAGTAACTCAGTACAGACTGAGAAACGTTGGGGTACCTGACGTCGTGTGGTTCGGGGGGACAGGGAGTGATAGAGGGTGTCAAACAAGTTTGAGTACAGGTAACCCAGTCACTATGGTAGATTAGCAAAGTAGGAGGCGACGGGGAAGAGGACATGATATAAAATAACCTCGTTGATATAATGTTATTTTTGATTAAATTTTTTGTAAATATTCCTCCAGTAATCCAATCTGAAAGAGGGTTCTACTGACCACAGAAATGTTCTTCTTTTTAATCCTCTGTGTGTACCACCCTTCTGTTACACTTCTTGTCCCTTTTCCTCCGGTAAGTATTTGGATTCTCTCTCCGAAGTCCTCTTTGGTTGGACCACTTGAGGAACTCGAATCTAAAGATCGGAGGTTCTGGCACTCTTTTATATAAAGACAACAAATTCGGTGAGTCAGACTCCGTGGAACAAGACCCTTGGGATCGAGGAATCACGACAGTACTTCTATAAACAAGAGGTAGTATATGTTTAGTAACACTGCTAATTGTTGTCCGGTTTCAGATCGTAAAAGAAGGTAACTTGGACCTTCTACAGGAGGATCATGGGTTCGAAAACTGATACTTCTTTCAGTACCGAAAGGATGACTTCGAAGAGACTAGTAGTCGTGTACACTTCTTCTCACGAATTCAGTTTCGTTCCTAAGTCAAGAATTCAGGGTCCTATTAGAGAAGGACCGTAGGGCGATCGTCATCGACTTAGGGTGAAGAAGGAGGTGGGTTTAAAACAAGAAATGTGTAAAAGAAAACCGAGTTAAATATGAACTGAAAGTCAGAAAGAAGAAAGACGGTTTCAACCCTGAGATGAGGATCGGATATAGGAGTGGAAACCGGACTTTTAATATAAGATCAGAGTGTTACTTCGTGACTTAAGTACCATTCAACACACAGGTAGACTGACCTGATTAATTCTTGTGTCCCTGTAGATACGATACACCGTCGAATTGACGGGGTGAAATATTCGTGTAGGGGAAAGAACGGGGAAGTATCGAACCGACATAGACAGATGAGTCCGACTACAGAGGAGAGCTTTCACTAGAGGTAAAGAGACTGTCGACTAACGGAGGGGAGACATACACGGTTACTGTTGGATCTAGTGACCGCGACCATAGTCTGACGGAAACAAGAAAAAAGACTGGGGAAAGTATTATTGACACACGGTTTCAAGGGGGTAGACTTCTACCCTTATTATTATCATATATATATATAGGATCCCAATAACCCCCAACTTATCTTACTGTGTCCATTTCACTAAACTTGTCCAGAATCTTATAACATTTTCAAGGTATTTACAATCGATTTTATGACTCACTATTACCGACAAACTTCTACACTTTTGTAAACTAGTAATGTTGGGACTTCCCTCCCTCAATAAAGGTAGAAAATGTTTACTTTTCGGACTAACCTAAATTTGGGCCTCTAAGGGTACGAGAAAGGTCTTATCAAGGTGTGATCTTCTCTGTCAGTTTCCTTTATCCGGTTTATATTCCTGAAGTCAAGTCAAGTAAAGTCAAGTCAGTGAGTCAGTACAGGTTGAGAAACGCTGGGATACTTAACGTCGTACGGTCCGGACGGACAGGTAGTGGTTGAAGGCCTCAAGTGAGTCTGAGTGTAGGTAGCCCAGCCACTACGGTAGGTTGGTAGAGTAAGAGACAGTAGGGGAAGAGGAGGATAGGGGTTAGGGAGGGTCGTAGTCTCAGAAAAGGTTATTCAGTTGAGAAGTCAATGGATTCGTATTGAACAGAAGTATTCCTCCATAACCCTTCTTTCTGAATAAAACCTCTCCCCGAATTGTATTAATATTGGTTCTATTACCTCTTCGAAAATACGAAAAGAATTCTCTTCTCAACCTGGTTCAGGGGATATCAATCTACGTTTAAGTAATATGGTGTACCTTAAAATTTTGGATAGGATTGATTGACTAAACTTCATTTCGTAGGTATAGACATAATATATGACTTATTTAACGGGTTCTTTGATTCTAATACAACTTCTGAAACTTAGCACTCAACCTACTAGAGTATTAGTGTCGTAAGACTTCTCCACGTAATTAGGTGAAAGTAAAGTACACACCCTCGGAACGTTGACTCTATGCACTGTCATTTAATTTAGTTGTTTAGGGATTCGTTTGGTCACCGAAACCAAAATACAAAGTACGAGGGAAGAGTAACATGAACCGATTGGTACCATAATAAAGAAAACCCTGACCCCCGGTGTCTGGTGTTAGCACATTCCTCCTCAACTACGAAGTACCCCCAATCGACTAACCTTGAAATTACGTTAAAGAGTGTGACAATATACAGTAAACAAATATTTCACCATTATGTGTTATAGAAAACCTTTAAGATAATTTCTGTGGATCATAATATAGTATGCCACGACACGAATCAACGAGTCGACACAGGTTGAGAAACGTTGGGGTACCTGACATCGGGTGGTTCTAAGAGACAAGTACTCCTAAGAGGTCCGTTCTTATGAACTCACTCAACGGTAAGGGAGGAGTTTCATTAGAAGGGTTGGGTCCCTGACTTGGGTCCAGAAGGTGTGACTTCCACTTAAAAAATAACAGACTCGGTGGACCCTTCGGATATAGTATACCCTCGACAAGAATTTCTCTACTCTTATCGTCTGGTGAAATGGATATAGGACGCTTTGGACACACTTCCAGTTCTTTGTTGTCAATCTTGACCTGTACTTTGTTACCTGATCAAGTTTTAACCCTTTCCCGACGTATAACAGTGGGACGAATAAATTGAAGATACGACTCATGTAGTACATTTACGACCCGACCTATTCAGTCTTCAACCTTAGTTTTAGTGGACCTCTTTATAGCTGTTGGAGTCTATACGTCTATTATTATGAGATTACCGTCTTTCGTTTCCCCTTGATTCTCGAAGAACTACTTCCACTTTCTCCTTTCACTTTTTCGACCGAATTTTGAGTTGTAAGTGTTCTGATACTATCTTAAGACGGCGTAGTGAAGTACCGTTTATCTACCCTTTTTCACCTTCGTCACTGTCTATAAAAGAACCCGAGGTTTTAGTGACTCCTATCACTGACGTCGGTGTTTTAATCTTCTGTGAACAAAGGACCTTCTTTTCGATATTGATTGGATCTGTCGTATATTTTTCGTCTCTGTAGTGAAACGGCTGTTTCAAGGTATATCAGTTTCGATACCAAAAAGGTGATCAGTACATACCTATACTCTCGACCTGGTACTTCGTTCGACTCGTAAGTCCTTAACTACGAAGACTTAACACCGTTATCTCTTCTGGGAACTCTCAAGGAACCTGAAGTTCCTCTAATTTGGTCAGTTAGGATTTCTTTAGTTGGGACTTATAAATAACCTTCATGACTACGACTTCGGCTTCGAGGTTTTGAAACCGGTGGACTACGTTTCTCGACTGAGTAACCTTTTCTGAGACTACGACCTTCTAACTCCCGTCCTCTTCTTCCCCTGCTGTCCTACTCAAACAACCAACCTTAGTAACTGAGTTACCTGTACTTAAACTCGTTTGAGGTCTCTATTTCTTCCTGTCCTTTCGGACAACACGACGTCAGTTATCCCAGTGTTTCTCTGTCTGTGTTGAATCACTGACTTTTTGTTATACATATACACACAAGTCACTTCGTAAAAATCTTATGTCTTTAACGATTCTATGTTTTATAAGTTATTATAAAAACGGGATAATTTATTACGTAGGAAGTTCGATATGATTTCATAGTACATCTTTTAGTCAGTTCCACAAGTACTACAGGATTCTCATTTTAATCCAATGTTTCTCCGTAGACAAAGTTGATACTTATTAAGACAAGCCCCTTTTATTACTTACGGATAAAACAAATAACACAAAATAAATATATAATAATGTTGTTGACGACTTTACATATAAATGATGAATACAATAAAGAGGGTCACAGGATCGTCCGAGTCCCGAGAACTTGTAGGAGAAGAAAGAGAAGTACGTCAACAATAACAAGACAGCGATTCAGTACAGGCTAAGAAACACTAGACATCTGACGTCCGGGGGGACAGGTATCTCAAGAGGTCCGTTCTTATGACCTCGCCCACCCATCGGTAAGAGAATAGGTCCCCTAGAAGGTCTAGGTCTTTAACTTGGGTGCAGAGGTTATGACGTCCGTCTAAGAAATGGTAGACTCGGTGGTCCCTTCGGGTCATTCATTTTGTATTAGTAAATTTTTACAGTAGACTAAAGTTATACACAAAACAAAGAAGAGGTATTTAAAGTGTGGGAGACTGGGAAAAGTGTAGAGAGTCTAATAAGACGGAAATAATCACGGAACACCACCGGCCCAGAGCCGACAAAGAACCTGGACAATAAAATACACTTAATCATTGACTTACTACTAATACGGACTTCCTCACAACGATATATTTGTCAGAATAAAAGTAACTAGACAACGGTAGATATTAAACCTTTCAATTCCCTCCTACAACTTCCCTTGTACTCACCCACTCTTTCTTTACGATGTCCCGCTTTTTGTAGTTAAGAACTTAAAGTATTATATACTATTTTCAACCATACAACAAATAAAGTCAATTTGTACTTGGTCTGAAATTCGACAAAGACTCAATGTTTCTTCAGTAGACAGTTCACCTTGTCTCTTAAATTTCACTTTACCATCGAAAAACCCCCTCTGTGTAGTTGTTATCTTATCTCTTGTGTATATCGACTTTAAAGGTAGTCACATTGTAAGAGTTCCCTTTGAAGGGTTGTTATTGAATTCTGTGAACATTACTTTATATCTCAGTTCATCATGAGTCTGGTCCATGTATTATAGAATATTAAATTAGTATTTATGTACTACGGGTTTGATGTAACTATTATTTAAATATGAATAGTATTTTGTAAAATTACGTAGAGTATTTTCTATCACGTACTCCGTACTTCAAACAAGTATTCTTTCTTAAACGTACTGTGTAAGAAGACAGAAGTCCGTGACTTCTTTTTTTGACCATAAAAAACAAACAAAATAGAGTGTATATTAAGACACGGTAGTCACGAAACATAAAGATTTTAAACCGTTTTGATTGAAATTTTTTAGTTGTATTCTCTAAGGTCTTGTACTTGGTATGGTAAACTCTCAATTTTTTTGTATATTTTTATTATCCCAATAAGATTTTTAAAATCCTTCGTACACTCACTACTAACTAAAGTTAAATTGTGGTATTTTTGTTCCTTTCCTCTCAATTAAAGGTAATATAAGACTTCAATTTGAGATATTTGCGATGGTTCACTTATTTTCTCAGTAAATTACCAGTCCGTTTCATCATAGTTGCAAACCGTACTTTGCAATAAAACGTTAAAAGTTGATTTGATCCAATTTCTTTTAAAGTTTCATTGAGACAGAATGAGGGAAAGAGACCGAGACAGTGTGTGTGTCGGTAAAATTTTTCTTTTTACTTCGAAAGTACACGTCACAATCATTACTGTTTTCATGTAATACTCATAGGGGTTCAATTTTCACAGTCTCATTTTATTATATAGTATTAAATTGACGGTTAATAGATTTTACTCTCGTATATTAATCCAGTGACTCATGTACTCTAGGTTTCAAACAGGTAATACGTTTCAGTATTAATCTTGGTTTTACGTTTATATAAGAATTAATTATTTAATATGAGTTTTGTTAGAATTTCTTTTGGTTACACAATGGACTGTCTATTCAGACTTTCTCCTTAACCCTTACACCTCAGTTCTATACAATGAGAACCCGTCTTTTATTGACGTCCTTCAGACGTAAGAAGAGTAGACCCGTTTGAATATCCAAACCTAAGTTGTGACGTCACACCAAGTTTGGACGTCACTAGCTCATCTATCTTTGTGGATTAATACCTCAAATTATCGTCTGACCACACTGTGTAAGGTTAAATTTGAAAATATGTAAAAAAACAAACAAAAAGTTATGTCGACTTTTTCGTTTTGAGATATATTTCCTTACATTCATGAAAATTATGTGTATCCTTACTTAGTATTCACATGTTTTAAACATAGTATTCCATGTTTTAAATAAAGACTAAAACATGGATAAACGTATATTACACAAAAGTATCTGTCTTTTGTAAAATAAGACGGGATTAAAGTAAATCTTGAAACCAGTAACAAGGTTTAAATTTCTAACAGTTACCTTGTCGAAATTACAACTACCCGACGTAACTTAAAAATTAAAAGAAAATAGGGATCTTACCAGGACTAGAAAACAATCCTAAAACTTTTACTTGCGAACAATACTTCACACTGTACAAAACAATTTTACTGACTCTACAACCTTTTGTTCTATTCACGTTTTGATAAAGTGAACCTCTTTTAATACACAGATAAAACACCTGAATGGTCCACCGAGTCATCATTTCTTGGACGGACGGGTACGTCCTCTTCGTTCTCTACGTTCAAGTTAGGGACCCAGTGTTCTAGGTGACCTCTTCCTCTACCGTTGGGTGATGTGATAAGAACGAACCCTTTAGGGTACCTCTCTCCTCGGACCACCCGATGTCAGGTGTTCCAGCTTTCTCAGTCTGTACTGACTCACTGACTCGTGTCTGTATGTGTGAGTGTGTGTGTGTGTGTTTATGTATATATAAAAGGGGGGTGACCGTATTTCGTTGTTAAAATTCATGGGTTAAACTGTGTCTTTCGTATAAGAAATAACTCGAAATCATTGATAGTAGTATACTCGAAGGGACCACCGAATCTTCCATTTCTTAAGTGGACGTTACTCCTCTACCCAAACTAGGGACCTAGTTCTTCTAGGGGACCTCTTCCCCTACCGATGGATAGGTCCATAAAAACAGACCTCTTAAGGTACCTGTCTCCTCGAGCCGCCCGATGTCGGGCACCCCAGAGTTTCTCAGTCTGTTCTGAACTCACTGATTGTGAAAGTGAAAAATAAAAGGTTATATACCTTAACTCTTGTGTTAACAAGTGTCGGTTAATAGGTTCGTAAAAGAACTAGAAATGTAAAAATATTGAAGTATTAATTTAATGTCTATATAAAAGAGTTTTTATTCTCAGAAATTTAAACATAATTTAATTCGAATTTATCATAAATTCAACAACGACAAGTCAGTGACGGAACAGAGAAATACTGAGGAACGTCAGGGGTCGACGTCGCTAAAACTTTGGGTTCTTTTATTTTAGACTGTGACAAAGGTATAAAAGGGGGTGGATAAACGGTACTTCATTACCCTGACCTACGGTGTTAGAATCAAAAAACTTACAACTCAAATTCGGTCCAAAAAGTGAGAGAAGACAGTAGAAGTAGTTCTCCAAGAAATCAAGAAGAAGTGAAAGACAATATTTCAACCACAGTAAACGTATAGACTCCAATAATTATAAAGAGGGTCGTTAGAACTAAGGTCGAACACGAAGAAGGTCCGGTAGTAAAACGTATTACATGAGACGTACCTTCAATTTATTCGTCTTACTGTTATATGTCGGAACTACATGAAAGGGAACCTTGGTCAGTCGACAAGGTATAGGTCAAGATTGACAACGAAGAACTGGACGTGTCCAAAGTGTCCTCCGTTCATTCTACCAGACCATAAGACAAGAGAAGTTCTTAAAGGGTGTCAAACAACACTAGGTGTGTCAGTTTCCTAAATCGTATCGGTCATTTCTTCTTCATCTACAAAAATACCTTAAGGGAACGAAAAAGATACTCGGTTACCTACAACTGTTAAACTAGAGACCAAGAAGACGGAAAAGATTTAGGTCAAACATGTAGACTTTAAAGAGTCAGGTGTACGACCACTTGGGATTGAATTTCCTAAAACTCGTAATGGAACGATCGCAACTTTACTCATTAAAGTATATGTCTGTAAATAAATATACATACATAAATTACATATGTGCCCGAAGGGAGCACCGAGTCTCCAATTTCGTAGACGGACGTTACGCCCTCTGGACCCAAGCTAGGGACCCAACCCTTCTAGGGGACCTCTTCCTTTACCGTTGGGTGAGGTCATAAGAACGGACCTCTTAGGGTATCTACCTCCTTGGACCACCCGATGTCAGGTGTCCCATCATTACTTTCGATTCAAAAAGTAGATATCTTTTAAGATAACTCCCTCGGTATCCCAGTATAGAAATAGGACCTGTTTACTGGTCAATCTTCTTGGTGAATAATAATACATTCACAAGTTACTAAGAAATTATATAAAATCTTCTTTTGTCTCAAGTCTCAATATTAGGAACGGGAGTTCTCTAGACAGACAATCTCTTTCACTCGAAGTATGAGTGAAAGGCCGAAGACTAATAAATTATCCTAAAAATAAGAGTTTACTAGTAAACTCAGTCAGTAAACCGGTATAAAACGGAAAAGGAGGAATTTCTAATAATCTGCGTATTATACCTTCTGAGTGGAGGGTGTAAGAGAAGTCTCTTCGTGATATCGTACGTCTATCACCACGTCTGGTGTTCGCCAGAGATAGAAGTTCCAGAAGGAGTCTCGTGTCTCAGGGGTGGACTCCAGTGTAGTAAGGACGCCATCGGGTATAGGTCCTTGACTGCAGTCCTCGCCGGTTTTAGGTCAGTAAATTCTGAGTGACTCCCTGTTCAGACGGTCTGGTGTACATGAAGTCCCGAGAGGTACACGAACCGGTTTCGAAACAACCCCATCGGAGTTCCAAACTTAAGAAAGAAACGGGTCAACAAGACGGTCTCGGAAAGAAGGGGACCCGACTATGAACTATTTATAGGAAGTGTGGTTTCCCATAACTACACGATAACAAGGTAAAGACGAAGATTTCTAATATTGGACATTGTTATATTTTAGTCTTCACCTGTCACCAATATTTTACCTGTTCTTCGCTAAAGTAAAACTGTAGAGTAAAAAACACACACAGATTGCGATGCCCTTACACCTAATATAAGAATTTCAAATACAATATGAAAGTCTACTAATAAAGAAGTTTCGATGTATTAACTCATATTGAAGACAACCGAAGAAGTCAGGATCCACCTTTAAACTTTCACTATAAAATCTAGAATAACGATAACAACATGGAAGAGGCTACTTAGTCTTATTACCCACAACGCATGTAGGAGACACCATCAGTTCAACCAAGACAAGCGAGACGTGTCCCCCATAATAGAAGAAACTATAAGAGTGTTTCTCTTCTAGTTTCATCGGTCTAGTAGAGTTTGGTATCTAATACTCAGTTCGTCCCAACCGGGTTCTGCTCATAGACTACACATAAATCAGTATCTCACTCAGTGACAAGATTAGTTCCCGTCTCAATTAGTCAACCCCAAAAAACGAGTGGTACACTTTGGAAGTTCACGAAAAAGGTCTTCCTTATATGTGCGTAAGAAAGCCACGTAAACCAAAGCGGACACGTAGTAACATAAAGAGAAGGGTGGTGGTGTTCTGTTTCTTTAATTAACGTCAGTTTTTATTTCAGTACTCGGAGACCGTTCGATTTTAATTCTTGTTTTATACTTTTCCCACAAAAGGAGACATGAAATTCTACATTTTGTCTATAAAGTGTCGACCCTTCCCTCTCTTTCTCCCTCTACTTCACTAAGTGAGGTCTAGTGTTCGGTTCAACCACCGTTCCGACCTTGATCTTAGGACTACAAATTGATGTAATACGACGTAAGGTTACTCTGAAGAAACTAACTGATCATAACTACACTGGTTTTTTCTATGGAGAAGTTTTAGTTGTAAAGTGACTATAAATGACTCGTAGATGATACAAGGACCATGACGAAATCCGTATCATGTTTTCCCGTTACATAGGGTATCTGTCCTAAAAACAACAGTTCCACAAATGAAAGACCGTTTCTAGTTAAAAGTTAGGACGATTTCGGTGGATATCACATCGTTATTGTCTTATTGATAAATCTGTGTCTTCTCTTACTTTTGATAAAGAGACAGGTACCCATAGAGATCCGTTCTTATGACCTCACCCAACAGTAAAGGAAGAGGTCCCCTAGAAGGAACTGACCCCTAGTTTAGAGACAGAGGACGTAACCGTCCGTCTAAAAAAAAATGGTGACTCGGTAGTCCTTTCGGGACATTAAGATATATCTCGTTGTAAAGAAAGAACTGGTACCAAGGTAGTCTGATCTCGTTCCGACATGATACCTTATACAATCGTTACCAGGGTCAAGTGGACTAATCGGAAAAAACTATCGACGAATCTTCACAGTATTGTAATTCAATGTTTCTCTTATAACAATATTTACTCTAAAACTCAAACTTATCGTTTGTTGGTACAAAAAGATTTAATAACCTGGTACAAAAACATTTAATTACATTGTAAATTACAACGACAATATAGATTACAATCACAATTGTAAATTGTAATATTATAAATTTTTATTAATGAATCCGTTGAATAACAAGAAAGATCTTTTAGACGTTCATTCAACAGTCTTGTGATCAACAAGTTAAGGGTTAAGTAATACTCAAAAATTACCAGGGGTAACGCTGGGGTACCTGATATGTCAGGTACCTTAAGAGGTCCTGTCTTATGACGTCACCCATCGGAAAGGGAAGAGGTCCCTAGAGGGGTTGTGTCCCTAACTTGGGTCCAGAGACCGTCTAAGAAATGGTCGACTCGGTGTTCCCTTCGGGGAAAGTTAACAGTCTTCTCGAGGCACTTCCTTTGAGTTCCTTAGTACCTGAGGTACTTCATATTTCATTTCGTTCCAGAATTTTTCACTAAACAACTATCTAAAACTACAAGAGTAAAATATCGGGGAACACGTAGTGACAGTATAGTGAATCATGTTGAACTTGATTCGTCTAAGTTAATGAAGAAAATTTTATAAAGAGAATTACCTCTTTGTCGTACCAACACTAATTGTCGTTCCTGAGTCTTCGGTCAGATAAAACGATGGTGGTGATGGAGACATCGCAATCTGTACAATGATTTGAGGAGACCAATGAGGAAGGTCTATTAGCGTTACCATACTAGTGAGTGTGAGTGGATCTCGGTCTGTAGGACCTTACACTTCACTTCACCCGGAATCCTTCGTAGTGATACTTGTTTCGATCACCTCCACTACCTTAAAGTCACCTTGATAAAATTTAGGATTTTCTACTACGAGACTTTCTCGACGTGAGTTATACGGTCGTTTACACCTTTTGAGTCGTCACCGGTGTCCTGACCTTTTCCAGTCAAAAGTGAGGTTAGGGTTTCTTTCCGTTACGGTTTCTTACGGGTTTGATGACGTGTTAACGTAAGTAGAGTGTGTGATCATTTCATTACGAGTTTTAAGAGGTTCGGTCCGAAGTCGTTATACACTTGGTACTTGAAGGTCTACAAGTTCGACCAAAATCGTTTCCGTCTCCTTGGTCTCTAGCTTAAAGGTTGGAGACGACCTAGTACTTTTTTCGTTCTCTCAAAATCTTTTTATAGATAAAGACGAAATAACTGATACGGTTTCAGAAACTGACACACCTAGTGTTCTTTGACACCTTTTAAGACTTCCTCAACCCTTATGGTCTGGTGGACTGGACGGAGAACTCTTTGGCCATACGTCCAGTCCTTGGTTATCAATCTTGACCTGTACCTTGTTGTCTGACCAAGGTTTATCCTTTTCCTCATGTAGTTCCGACATATAACAGTGGAACGAATAAATTGAAGATACGTCTCATGTAGTACTCTTTGCGACCCGACCTTCTTCGTGTTCGACCTTAGTTCTAACACCCCTCTTTATAGTTATTGGAGTCTATACGTCTACTGTGGTGGAAATACTATCTTTCACTTTTTCTTTATTTCTTAGAGAACTACTTTCACTTTCTCCTCTCACTTTTGCAACCGAATTTCGAGTTATAAGTCTTTTGATTCTAGTGTCGTTGGACAGGGTAGTGAAGTACCCTTTATCTACCCCTTTGTCACCTTTGTCACAGTCTGAAATAAGAAAACCCAAGGTTTTAGTGACGTCTACCACTAACGTCGGTACTTTAATTCTGTGAATGAGGAACCTTCCTTTCAATACTGGTTGAATCTATGGTATAATTTTTCGTCTCCGTAATGAAACAGTTGTTTCTAGGTAGTAGATCAGTTCCGATACCAAAAGGGTCTCTAGTAAATACCTACACTCTCAACCTGATATTTCTTTCGACTCGTGGTTTCTTAACTACAAAAACTTGACACCACAACTTCTTCTGAGAACTCTCAGGGAACCTGACGTTCCTCTAGGTTGGTCAGGTAGGATTTCCTCTAGTCAGGACCCACAAGTAACCTTCCTGACTACAACTTCGACTTTGAGGTCATGAAACCGGTGGAGTACGCTTCTCGACTGAGTAAACTTTTCTGGGACGACGACCCTTTCTAACTCCCGTCCTCCTCTTCCCCTGCTGTCTCCTACTCTACCAACCTACCCCAGCCTTTCTCAGCCTGTGTCGACTCGCTGACTTGACTTAACTTGACTTACGTAACTTATTACAGGTTTTAAGTACACCCCGACTCTTAGGAGTGGTCGGTCTCACTTCTGGGACTACGACCCTTTCTAACTTCCGTTCTCTTCCCCTGCTGGCTCCTACTTTACCAACATAACGCAGTGTTTGAGTTACCTGTACCCAAACCCATCTGAGGTCGTCAACCACTACCTATTCCTTCGGACCGCACGACACCAAGTACGCCAACGTTCCTCAGTCTATGCCGACTCGTTGACTTGACTTGACTTGTATCTCAATAATATTCTGAATTTATTCAATAATAAACACTGTACGGACCTGATTACGAATAGTACAATATAGGAATAAATTTTATATTTATTTTAAAATTTTGATGAAAAGATGATAATTATCTTTCTTCTTTGTATAGACAGAATTAAGAACGAACATCGGAAGATGTCGGTATCAATGTACACCTCAACAAGTTATTTAAACATAAATTATTTTCTGACTGTTTATAACCCCCGGTCTTCACCATTTTTCAAGTATGTAGAAATCACGTCATCTAGAACTTATTATATTGTCCCAATTACAATGATGACTAACACCTCAGAGAGGGACCCACGACGTGTTTATAGTAAAAATGAACTGTAATGTCATCGGGATTTTATCTTCTTAGTTTAGAGTTAGAGTGTCTAATCCATTGACTTTAATTTCTCCGATTTATTGAACAGGTTTCAGTGTTTTCATCAGACTGGTCTCAAATCGTAGTCTAGGTCCAGTAAAACTACAGTTTCAGGTAAAAGGAGGGGACGATAAGTTAGACAGGAGTTCTTTCTCACAAACCACTATAGTCCATCCTTTCTAACTTTAAGTGTTCCTTTTTAAATATCCGTGGATTCTTTCTGTTATAATGTCCTACATTAATGTATAATGTTTATGTTATAATGTATTCTCAGAAAGTTTCTGTTGAGTAGAAGGTCCGACAGAAGATTTGTTTGTGACTTGGGTTACTAAAATCGTTATAAGGTGTATTAAACGATTGTAAAAAATGACGACAGTCAAATAACGTTTTGATCTCTGATTCAAACTTCAGCACAATCAAACCAGATTTCATATGAATTCGTTTGACAGTCATGAAGATTTCAAGTCTTAAAAATATCTTACGTATATTCTATAAAGGAGTCACTCTTTAACTTCTCTCTTGGTGACATTAAACTAAAACACGTTTACCTTTTTTTTTTCAGTTTTTAGTAATGTATGAATCAGTATTTGGTATCACGTATTCGGTGTTAAGTATTCGGATGTAAGTCTAGATACTTAAATCTTTAAATCTTTTGCTTCCTTTTACTCGTCTTCTCGACCCGCCAACAACCTTTACTACGTTTCGATGGGCTCCTTAGAATACTATCTTTGAGTGAGTCGGACTTCTTAAGTGCTTCGTTTTAAAGTCCTTCTTACTTTAACTGAAAGGACTGGTGTGGAATAGATAGGAAGGACTTGACTCGGAACACAGGACTAAAGTAAAATGACACTGTAGAATATTTACCTAAGGACGCTCCGTATAACTTGGATACAGTCATTATTGTACTACGTTGTATTAGTTGGACGTGTTCCTTCAACGAGAAGTATTCTTCTGTGTCCTGTGTCTCTGTGTCTTCCCAAAACTATTTCTAGTTGTACTGTACCATCGGTGGACTCGTTGTAATAATGGAGTAATTTATCGAGACTAGATGGAAATAGTAAGGTATTTTGTAGTTGTTTAGTACGAATCGATTAGTATTGATTTCTGACTTATGGAAGAGGAGACAAATTTTTGTAACAAAACTTTAAGAAAAGTTCCCTGTCAGTGAGAGATTTTAGATTTTGTTCGGTCTCTACCTACCATGGTCCTCTTTTTGACTTTAAAATCAAAAACAAAAACAAAAAAAAAACACACACACACAGAATAAATGTTGACCTAGATGAAAAACAGAACAAACACTAAGTTAAGATAAACAGACGAATCGTGGGTCAAATTTCGACGTTTAAATGTCGAGTGACTGACACCACAGTTTTGTGTAAAACACAATAACGACATGCTTTAGTTGAGAAGTGTCATTGACTGATGTTCTTCCGTTTAAAGTTTAAATCAATGTCGTTAATTTGTTCCTAAAGATGCAAACATGTTTCAAGGCGAGAGTGAATAAGTATTCACAAGACTATCCAGAAACTTTATTTTTGTACTAATACATTTCTTCGTTACCCACTATATCGTTTCCGAACTCTCACCCAGACGAGATCTCTCGCCCTCCAATGAGAGAACAAAAGTCATTAAAAGGGCTTTTTAATTAACCTTTTGAATCAAGGAAAGTCGGTAATTTACCCCTTTAACTTGGTCAACTGGGATTTCCTGTAAAAGGTCCAAAATGAAAGATACTTTTGTTTCGGTGGAGTACTTTATACACCAATCTCGACTATTTACTCACTAAGGGAAACACTTACTGGAGCTCAAACAGTATTTTTGTCTCTCTTCTATCTGAATCCTACCGTTTCCGTTCACCTTTACCGTCGAGAAACACTCTATAATTTTAGTCATTTGGTAATGTCTGACAAGAAACACCTCAAGGAAGAGAGGTCCGTCGTAAAACAGTGTCACAAATTTTGAGAAAAGAGTATGGTCCATCCACGACCGGGTATGATACGTACTCCTTTCGTAAGAAATTGTATAGGGTACGTGCAATGACTCTTTCTAAATTCGGTTCCAGACAGTTCAGATTTTCATTTTTACTTTTTCACCTTCACAATTAACGAGTCAGTACAGACTAAGAAACACTGGGTACCTAGGTACTCTAAAAGGTCTGTTCCTATGGTCACACCCAACGGTAAGGGAAGTGGTTACCTAGAAAGGGTGGGTCCAAAGTTTGGCCCCACAGGACGTAACCGTCCGTCTAAGAAATGGCAGACTCGGTGGTCCCTTCGGGGTTTTCATTTTCCTCCACAGCTCTTCAGTCTATGACATAAAACTTTAGTTGTTCGGTTTCGTTCGTTCGTTCGTTTGTTTGTTTTTTGTCTAGAATTAAGTGTCGTGCTGGGAGAAAGTGTCATTTTCTCACGTACGAAGACAGAAAACCCGTGAGAAGACTTGTTTGTCTTCATGCACACTCGCGAGACCCCGACTTATCGTGCCGGTGCCACCTTACAACACCATTATATTTAATGTCTCTTCTACGTACCGAAAAGTAGAGCACGGGAGTGGCGTCTACAGACACCCTACTTTCGTCCTCAACGACGGTCGATGGGCTCAGGACGTCACGACTGTGGGACATTAGCAAACGACCTAAGGATTGGAGGGAGAAGTAGGTGGTTTGGAGGAGAGTCCCGACGAAATACCATGTGTAAAGTCATCTTTTTTTGGTTGAGTGTAACGTTAATTAAAACGGAACTATTAAAGTGTTGTAGGAAACTCTAGTGTTATTGGGGGTCCTATAACACGTTAACCCCGATCTTTAGAGAACGAATTCCAGGATTGAAACACTTTCTTTTCGTCCACTTTCACTCTTTTAAATAGAGTAAATTTTGTTGACTCAACCGTAATCATCGCTCCTTACTTTCCTGACCATTACGACCATTTTCAAATAGAGTAGGTTCAATTGTAAAAATCACAAGGATAAAAAATGTCATAAAAAGATCCGTTACGTGACAACGAGTGGGACTTTTTTTCTAACACGATAAAACACCCCAAAAAATAGGGGGAGACCCTGTTCGGAAGACATTGGATGGGACTGAGTAGGTACAATTAAATTTTATTATATTTATTCGTTTATGTACTGAGTTATTTACACTACTCATTTCTCTTTTGGCACAAACCGACCGTTGGGTCAGGATGTAAAATTAATTTTTCGTACAGAGTGTGCGGTAGTTATTCAAAAGTTCACTGGACAGTACTGGTCAAGATTAGTGTTCGCACAGTAAGTGAACAAACATTATTTAACCGTCTAATACGATTATATTCTTTCCTTCCGATAGTTAAAATACACACGGTCTGTTCGCTACGGTAGCTAAAGTTTTAAATACTATGCGGGAACTTTCTCCTTCTACCAATTCCTATCCTAAAGTGTTTGTCTTATTTTACAATGTCTCCTATTAGTTAATATATATCAACTGTTTATCCACCTCTTTTTGTAACATTTTATAATACTAAAGGATTACCAGTTTACGAGTATATAAGTTACAGTGGAAAACACGGATAATTAGAAAGTTGTTTTCCTTGAGACTACTACCGTCTACACAGTCACTAGTTCAAACCCTTTGACTATAAAATAATATTCATAAACTGATTTTTACAGTATTTCTAAGGTAACTAACCCTCAGTTTAAAAGAATCAAGTTCTCTATTCTTTCGTTATGTTTTATTCTATTATAATTAAGATGTTATTTCAAAATTTTTAGTGATACACTAAAGAAGATATCTTTTTAGTAAATTCAATCAAGTGTACGAGTGCAAATATATTTACTCTCAAACATCACTGTCACCCCTAAATCCCCGAGTGTTCTCTTAGGTCCCATCTAAATACCAGTCTATCTCGTTATTCTGATATCGAATTACCCGTGTCAATTCATATAGAATATAGGATGTCAATATCGGTTTAGGTCAACGAACAGAAACTAATTTTCTAATATAAAACAGGGCTTCGGGTGAAAGTTTTGTGTACTTTTTAGGAAAGTATTTTGACCTTTTTATATAAATGTGATGTAATGAATACCCGTCTGGTTTCTAGTAGTTAAACAGATACGAATAGTTGGATTTTTGTTTTTGTGTATCGTCTGTTCGTTTCGTTCAATTTGGGAATTTAGAATCTGAACGTAAATCGGTAAAAATAAAATGTGTTTCAACTACGTAAGTTCGTACGTGTGTGTGTGTGTGTGTGTGTGTGTGCGTGCGTGTTCGTATAGGTACTATGGGTTGTATTTTCTATTAACTAATGAAGATCTTTCAAGACTTTCATAAATAATATGACTGTAAATAGTGTAAACTTTTTACAAGTGTAATTCTGTAATCAACGAATAACATACTTTAAAGGTATATCAAACAGTGACAGGGTCGTATTGTTTTTCTATTTAAATAAATAATACTTATCAGAATGAACCCATTAAATTCTTATAAACTAGAGTTTACTTTAAACCGGGGTTAACAAGTTAAAGAAAATTATCGACTATACTAAAATATACGATAGACGATATTTCATTGAGGTATGAAAAAAGAATTAGAATTGATATTAAAGATCTATGAAAAATTTCGTTTGTCAACGAAAAGTCTATTTTTACTATGTAAAATTTTGTAAGATTTTACTCCAGTAAACCTTGTATAATGTTAAAAACAATTCTTTAGTAAAGGACTTGTAAACATTTTGAGTCTCTCATTGTGTAAAATAGTTCGTGTCACACATGAGTAGAAGACCCCTACAAGAAAGAGTGACACTAAACTTAGAAAGACACACACACAATCAACGAGTCAGTACAGACCGAGAAACAGTGGGGTAACTGACATCGGTCGGTCCGAGGAGACAGGTACCCTAAAAGGGTCTTCCTATGACCTCACCCAACATTAAGGGAAGAGGTCCCCTAGAAGGACCTCCCTTTCTTCCTAGAAGGGTCCCTAGCTTGGGTCCAGACGGTGTAACGTCCGTCTGATGGTAGACTCGGTAGTCAAAGGCTAAACTTTACTAGGAACAAAACATATACGTTCAGATACCTTAAGTCTACTACCTAAGTATGTCCAGTGTAAAGAGGTAGGTCACAGATTGACTAAAATAGTCAAACAAAAAAAGTATTTCTTTCTTTATCAAATTTTATTTTAGTTATGGAATAGACATTATTAGTGGTTTATTTAAAAGTAGGGGTTATCAGTGGGAAATAACCGAAGTGGGTAAAGGATCACCCGTGTAAAAACTGAGATCTAGTTTGTCAAAAAATACCTTCTTGGTAAGAATGCACAATATGTTTTCGTAAAAGGACAAGACTCAATCAAGTAGCTTTACGTAGGACGGTCGTGTTCTGGGAAATTACGAGAGAATACAAAACTTCTAAATTTTTTTGGGGAGGTCTACACAGATCTCAGATTTTAATTCAACAAAAAGAGAAAAGGACAAAAATTTGGAGAGTTTCTTATTCATTATAATGATGGACCGGACTCTATACTAGAAAATTTTATATACACCGTAATTGTATTAAGATGCTACGTTTTCATGTTTCTGACTTTCTGGTTCCTGTCTCCTCTCCTCAGTACAAAAGAGTTCTGAACGTAATACGACTTGAGGCCACCTTATTCAGGTTTTACCTTAATTGAGGTTTACAAAGGACGAAAGAAGGTAGTATTATCAAAGTATAAAGGAAGTAAAGTACAGAAGGTGCTCAAAGTGTAAATTTCGACAGTAGAAACTTTTGTGACTTGCATAAATACGGTACAGACAAAGGACTATATATAAAGTCAGATAGTATAAGATCATCAATGATCTGTTTTTTTTCTCTAAAGTCTAAATACACATTATCTCTTGAAATCTAATCCCTTCTTTACGTAGAGAGAGTACGGTTGGAATTTTATTTAGAGGGAAGAATAAGATTTTTTATACTGTTATAACCACTTCAATAAAAAGGGTAATTTGACGTCTTTTAGTTTAATCTGGTTCGAGTACAATTCTTCCGTTACCTCTGTCCTATTTTTTGTTTTTGTCTTGTCTTCCTTTATAACCCAGTACTACTGTCAATTGTATATTAGGTGTAAGGATACCAATCCCAGTATAATTCTAGAAATAAATATTTTCTCGTAATGTAATTTAGAAAGTATTATACGACTATATTCATAAGAGTTGGGGACTTCCAATATCTACAATTCATTTTGACCGGACCCCAGTACGTTAGTCTTAGTTTTAATTTAAATTGGCTAGCCTAAGGGGATTAGTGTAAAGAGTAAAGAGGAAACTTATTAGAGACATTGATAATGTGGAGTCACGACAACGTTTTCTTATACTTCCTCTTCCCTTCTGTATCTTCTTCCCTTTCCTCTTCGACATCCTCCTCCCTCTGCACTCCTCCTCCTCTTTCCCCTCCTTCGACCGTACTACCCTGTAATGGTGATTGACATACATCCAAGAGTGATAACTTTAGCTAAATTTTACCGTGAGGAACTAACCTAGCGATAACAAAACTCATGGATCGAAGGGTCATCTAAAGACACGTTTTATCTTTTTTTTTTTTTTCTCCTTCTTTTCCTCTACCTTCTCCTCTCCTTCTTCCCCGTCCTCCTCCTCCTTCTTGTCCGTCTCTCTTTGCTGATGAGGTAGATTTATAATTATTGTGTAGATGAGTTCAGTCTGTAATCGTCCTCCCACAAATATCGGAGTCACGTTAAGAAAATGACGTGTCATCTCTGTGACTCGACCGAGAACGGAGAGTTTAAGTTTACAGTTACATTACCGATTGGGTACGTTTGTCAGAAACAAAGGACCCTTACTCGGTCAGTTCGTTATTTTAAAGCTACTCTTTTCGCAGTACTACGAACAAACACCATGAAATTTATCACGGTTGACGATGATGTCTACTTTATGTGCCGCAACACTCTCGTTCTTTCGTTAACTAACTCATGTGAGAACGTAGAACTCTTTATTAGAAAACGGAGTTATACTCGAGAAAGGAAGCGGAAAAGGGTAAAACAGTTGGGCTGTCAAAGAAGAGTTGGCAAAATTCTTCCCTCTATCCTCGTAGATACTGTACCTTAATTCGCAAAGGGGTTATTCTCAGTGTTAATATGATAAAAGTATGAACGAAGTAGTCATTACCTTACAAACTCACGAACACCTATACTTATTTTGCTAGAAGGACGGTTTTGAACTTAGGATTAGCTTCTGTCCATTTTACTGATTTTTGATCCAAAGTGTCTTACTCGGATATTAAAACTGACATTTTATAGGGAGGAGTAGTTAGTCGTGACCAGTCCCCGGATCCAAATCTGAAGTCTTGTATAAAAAAAGCCAGATTTAAACAGTTTTA
Organism: Capra ibex; assembly: GCA_006410555.1. Classification (NCBI taxonomy): domain Eukaryota; kingdom Metazoa; phylum Chordata; class Mammalia; order Artiodactyla; family Bovidae; genus Capra; species Capra ibex. Next base: position 18,771,738 of record SJYO01016970.1, on the reverse strand, counting down.
TTACACATATAAGTCAATGAAATACTTTGATGTAGGTTCATTTATACACCCCTTTTTTATCTTTGAAAGAAAATATAAAAGAATGAAGACTTTTAATGAGTGAATAGACAAATTGGCAAACATTTTAATAATTTCTTTTTAGTATGTTTATAATTAACCTCATATCTAAAGAAACTATTTATTTTGTACACAATCAGAACATCAGAAAGGAGTTACAACCTGTTTCTAAAAGTAAAGATATTACGGTCAAGGAGATGACTGTGTTCTAAAAGAACCGATGATTCAAATTAGGTATACCGGGACGAGAATTAACTGATGAAAACAGTAATAGTCCTTATATATTTGGACATAAAGGAAGAATTGGACACGATACCTCATTTTGACTTAAATATTGTCTGGAACGTTCTCGATAGAAAAAGTTTCTATTAATTTATGTACTTCTCTACATAAATATATGGATTAACTCTATAATACAGGAAACGTCCTATATAGGTTAACATAAATTCGGAAACGATCACTATCTTTTTAAGTCAGTTATAGTGAAGAAATACCGACTCGTCACGAAGAAACGATAATGTAGAAGGAAGGGTAAAGTGTCTAACACTGTTTCGAAGGGAAGTCAAGGTTACGATGAGTCGAAGGTTTCAGACCACCGTTAGAGTGGTGAAGGACTTTATAGGTTCTTGGGAAGACTTAGACTGATAAGGAAGTAACACTTTTTCCGTCTACCACTCACCGTGAGTCTAATTTAGATTCCTCTGAACGATGTGGGACGTTCAGAGAAACGTCCCTCTCCCACAATATCTACAATCTACCTCCGACATAACTTAGGTAGTCGGGAGTGTAAGAAGAGAAGAGTTCTTCCTACAAGGTCTACCATACATAATTACACATACACGTTATGAAAACCGTGTCTCATCGCCGTTCTATTTTACACTTCATTTGTCTCTACTTTTTCTTTCAATGGTTACTTTGTTTTGACCTTCGTAAATCCAAAGATTCATTTTTTTTTTTTTTTTTTTTAGTCTCATAATCTATGGTTTTGTGTAAATCGATTAAATAGATGTGATAACAAGGAAACGATCTTTTATTTTACTTTATAGTTTCCGGGTCCGTAGACAAAAAATAGTACCTCAATAAATTTTTACGAATAAAAGATTCTCAATTATGTAAATTAAACCATTTGTAACGTTAATGTATAAAGCTAACGTTAATGTATAAAGATAACGATAACCAGAATGAGTAAAAGACTAAAGTAGGGTGGTAAGTAGTAAAATAAAGACTTCGAAATATATTATTAAATTGAGGTCCGTATGACGTAGACTACGTGACTCAACGGTCCGTTAATTATGTCTGGATGTTCAGGAAGTTCGGACTCGTGTCTCTGAATAAAACCAGTATCTGAAACGTCCATCGATTGGAACCGGAATTGAAGATACTATCAAACAACAACAACAACAACAACAACCTTCAGTCTCGTCATCCTTGGTTTAAGTCAGTAGTCTTCGAGACATGTCTTTAATAAGTTAAAGACTTGAATTTGTACTACATATAGAAGGGGTCGGAGGACGTTTGAGTTCGTAAACACCGACAACATGAATATGAAAGGTAGGAAAGGAGAGAGATTTAGAAATAAATTTGATAAGGAGAACAAACTTCCTATTATCATGTTGAACTAGTATCAGACGGGTGTCTGTTAAGAGACACCGACAGTACACAAAGATGTGTAGAATTCTCGTCTCCAAAGTCTTAAGGGATCACTAGGTCGCCAATCCTGAAGTGTGAAAACGAGGACTCCCGGACCCAAGTCAGGAACCTACCCCTTGGAGGTCGGATCCTTCTCTCTCTGGTACAGATGACCTCGTTCGAGTCTTAAGAAGACGTTATATAAGGTGGATACGTCCGTTGGGTATCGAGGGAAACGTTTAACATCCTTGGTCGTCTTCTTTTAAGACTATGAAAACAATGACGATAACGAGACTCATTATTTACCGAAAACAGAGATTGGGTCATCAGAACACAAAAGACGGTCGAGGGTTCTTCCACCTGAACAATCGACCGTTTGTCCTATGTAAGACTCTGGGAAGTGTCAAGAACTGTCAAAGGAAAGAAAAAGGAATATCCTTAGAAATAGACTAAGTAAAACCACACGTATAATATATACAGTCACAAAAGTTTTGGGAGGGACTTTTGTCCCGACAGGATCTCATATAAGATTTATTGTCTGATACCCCGGAGAGGATCTTTTAGATTAAGAAACAACCGAATCTACCATTTCATAGAAGGACGTTACACTCTCCGGGACCAAACTAGGGACCCAATCCTTCTAAGGGACCTTAGAACCTCTTCGTTTACCGATGAGTGGGGTTATGAGAACGGACCTATTAAGGTACCTGTCTACTCGGGTCCCCCGATGTCAGGTGTCCCATTGTTTCTCAGTCTGTGCTGACTCGTTGATTGTTGTCTTTTAGGCTAAGTATCCAGACTTAACCCTGAACCTTTAGAGAACAACCAAAATTTGTCAGGAAGTTTATTAATAATAGATACCCTTCTATTTTCATAGATTTATACATAGTAGTCAGGTCCATTTACTATTTGGGTGGTCGAGAACAACCTCAGAAGTTTTTCGAAATTTATTTATTATGATTATGAAGAGGGGATGGAGTAAATACTTTTTCCACTTTTTTTTAAAATTTTCTGGTTTTTAGTGAAAGTAATGACCATTTCTAGTCTAACCTCTGTATCAAAATCAGATAACGGGTCCATCCAGACGGTCAATTTAGGATTCTAATCTGTCTAAATAGGTAAACCAAAATCCGTCTTGACTTCCTGTCCCGAAAAGTACTTCTTCCGAGAGTGAGTCACTTTTAATTCTGTCTCTTGAAACCTTCAAAATGGTACTCAAAACTGTATCCTTTACTCTTACTATTTTTTAATCCGTTGTTACTCTTAATATTTCATAAATTTCATTCTTAACCTTATTAGACTAGTGTCTCGGTTATATATACACAGAAAGTGAAACTATTCATGTCGAATCTCAAAATTTAAGGGAAATTCAGTAGCAGAAGACTGAGTCTCTCCAATTATTTAAACGATTACTAGTGTTCCAGTTATTTACAATGTCGATTTTAAGTTCAAAGGTTGAGATTTCGGGAGGGTATAACATGTTATTATGATTTCTCAATGTTTACCATTAATCCGACCTCCTCCTTCTCAGTCACTTTTATCCATCTGTCAACAACCTTATTACCTCTATTTCTTGTCACGTATGTCACTCCCCGAGTCACTTCTCGTATTTATATTCATTAGACTAAGATATCTCTTAAAATGAAAGTAATAAAAGTAAAACTAAATAACTCTGGAGTCACTAAGGACCGGAACGTCATAAGTGACCTCATTTTTGTGTTATTTTGGATGTGGAACCTAACTTTTCAAAGTATAAAATTACTCCCTGTGTTTGGTTACGTGCCGATGTTATTTGAATCAGTAACAGTAAAGTCTTAACGTACAATGTACATGTCACCTTTGAGGATTCTCATTAGTTAATAAGTCTTTACCTTTCTTCTTCCCCTTTAGTCCTCTTCAAAAAGGTATTCATCAAAGTCCTTAATCACTCTGTGAGTTATGTGTCTAGGAAAAGATTGTGTCTTCACTATAGAAAATTTCAAATTATATACATATTTATATGTTTTAGTCCTTACCTCTTTTTATCCATCGATCACCCTTCGACGACATATGGTGTCCCTCGAGTCGAACCAAGAACTATTACTGGATCTCCCCGTCCTACCAACCACCCCCATTTCCCTCCGGGTTCTTCCTCCCCTATATACATATGTATATCGACTAAGCGAAGTAGCATGTCTTCTGTGATTGTGCTTTACCATACCGTTAATACAAGGTTACTTTTTCAAATATATTTAGTGGTTTTTGTAGAGGATTGGGTCACTATAAACAGTAATTGTAAACTATACCCAAAACGGTTCGACAAAAAGATATGTTATTACATGGAACTCACTCTAAATGATTTTTCTTAATAGTATTACTATGGAAACCCAAAACTAGATACCAACCTACTGTGCGTGAAGATCGTCACCTGGTACCGTTGGATTGATGTGGAAGAGTCTCAGGAACTCAAAAGGTGTTCGGTGGTCAGAAATAATCTACCTATTGTCGGAATACTTAAAGGTCAGTAATTAAGTAAACCACTTGGTCGGGACTTGAGAATGTTACAGGTCCACGACCCGACCGACGAGTCTCTTATCCTAAGTCGAGATTATTCCCTAATAGGTCATTTCATTCCCTATTCGTCAAATCACTCCCTATTAGGTCATTAAGATCATAGACTTTCACATGGAAGTTCCTCTACACTCTCAAGAATGGTTCCCTAGTTGTCTTTCAAATGGTACTAAAGTTTAACGGGTCTTGACTTTCACATTTTTGTTTTTGTCACGAACTCATGTGAGTGGATTGTTATGTCATACATTGTACACAATAGGGAAAAAAGACTTTACTAGAAAGGGAGTGAGAAGGGTACTGATTGAAGAGGAAGTTCAGAGTCGAGGTTATGGAGAAAGAGGAGTCTTTCTAAAATAGGGTAACTTTCTTCGTGAACAATTGGTTTGTTTAGTGAGATAGTACAGTAATATAAATAAAGGAAATCTCCTAATTAGTATGAGATTTAAGTAAATAAACATAAATAATGAACAGACTTAGTGAATTTATATTTAATAGTTCGTTTCGTGGACTAACCTGAAGGGACCACCGAGTCTACCATTTCTTAGACGGACGTCACATCCTCTGGACCCAATTTAGGGACTCAACCCTTCTAGGGGACTTCTCTCATACTGTTGGGTGAGGTTATAAGAACGGACCTCTTAGGGGTCCCTACCTCCTCGGATCTCAGGTACCCCAGTGTCTCTCAGTTTGTACTAACTCACTGATTCGTGGTCGTGGACTGAATTCGTGTTGAATTTATGGTCTGGTCGGATTTTGGACTTATTCACCTTGGAAGAGTTAAAGAAACCTCTAATGGCATTTGGTAGGGTTGTAGGGGTTCTGAAGAGACTTTGGGAAGGTCAACCGAGAGTAAGACTATTTTTCACGGACGAGATGTGACCATAAGCGACAGGTTCCATAAAAACGGTCTTACGACCTCTTACCGGTGGAGAGGTGTTTGAACTCAGAGAATTCGACTTAATTCTTCACTCTTGTAAAATTTGAGAGAGTAAGAGGAACACTATAAATGAAGAACTTATATATAGAGATAAAGAAGGATTACCATAAAAAATTTTTAGAGTAATAAAGATTTCGGTGTCATCTGTAAAATTATATAAATGTCATAATAAATAGACGGTACCATATCTTAGGTTCACACTGTGTTTAAGTATAAAAAGTCTATTGACTTACACAGATAAAGTTCGAGGTTGTAAAATAAATTAACATTAGTAAAGATACTTTATAAAGGATTCGATAATATTTTGTTAGATAGGATTATTTTACATGACTCCTAGATTTAAAAACAACTAAGTTGTTTCTACTAATAATCCCTGTCTTAAAAAAAGAGGTATGAAATTATTATTTTCCTTCTGGAATCTACACCGTCTGGATTTTCCCCCCCTTTGTTCATTTTCTTTTTCTACTTAGGTCGTGGGGTCATGTTTTTACCCCCTGAGACCCTTCTTTCTTCTAAGGTGTATATTCGTTATAGTATACTATGATATAAGATTAAAGTTCATAAGTTTACCAAGGGTCCAAACTCACTCAGTGGATATTTGTACACACGTTACACATACCACACTTTACAAGACTTTCTCAAATACACATACCTGGTATTTCTTCCGACACGTGGTTTCTTACCTATGAAAACTTGACACCACGACGCCTACTAAGAACTCTCAAGAAACCTGACGTTTCTCTAGTTTGTCAGTTAAGAGTTCCTTTAGTCGGAACTTATAAGTAACCTTCCTGACTACGACTTCGACTTCGAGGTTATGAAACCTGTGGGCTACGTTTCTCGGTTGAGTAATCTTTTCTGGGACTACGACCCTTTCTAACTCCAGTTCTCCTCTTCCCCTACTGTCTCCTGTTCTACCAACCTACTGTAGTTACTGAGTTACCTGTACTCAAACTTGTTTGAGACCCTCTGTCACTTCCCGTCCCTTCCGACCACACGACGTCAAGTACCCCAGCGTTTCTCATCCTGTCCTGAATCACTGATTTATTGTTGTATTATATATTATATATATTGTATAGAATTACTATTACAGTATCTCGGTCACTGTCTAGACCACAAACTTATTAACAGGAAATAGACTTTGGATGAAAAACACTAAGACATATGAACGAAACGTAGGTCGGATTCCTATCAGACCTGAGATGTCTCTCGTGGGAGAGACGGGTATACTATTGACCCCGTCCCTTTTTGGTCTATGTGGAACTCTCCTACATAAAGACGTGAGTCCCAATGAGTCATCCTACTAAGAACGGGAAAGACGGAGGTTCGGGAAAGGAGGAACCGGAGTCCAGACGGTAATGAAACGTGACGTCTCTCGTGGATACGAGCACTTCGTAGGGTAACCGGACTTATGAGTTGTAGTAGTACCGTAACATCGGAAAGGGACTAGTTGGATATCGTAGTAAAAAAGAGAGATAGAAGGTCTACTTCAATGTATTTGGTAGTCATACAGTGGAAGACGAAAACTTCCTTCATTTTCAACTACTTGACACGTTGTTAAAGATAGTCTAGAGTTCTTTGGTTACCCGGTCTACCAGTCTCTACCCGACGGGTTAAAAGGTCCTTTCATTTTACCTAAATAAGGTCCTTTCGGTCTGGATCCCTTTGTCCCTTATAACATAAGAAAGAAGACTATACTGTTGCCCTTTTACGTTTTGAGTTCAACGACCACGATATCCTACTCCCACGATCTGTCTATATACATCTACCTATAATTTTATCAAGTATAAGTCCTATTATAATTTATTATATTTTATACTTGTCTATCTGTTTTATATCCTAAGTATTCAGGAACCACGGTTTCGAGTAGTATGACATACCTCTTGTATCGTAAAAGTGTGTAAAAGTCCCTTTCTTAACGTTTAGGAGTTTAATATTTACGAAGGTGTAATATTACACAGTATATTATTACATAGTACATATTAACTTTTTTTTTTTTCGACCCGATTTTAGTCTTTTGTACTTAAAATTAGGACCGAAACGGTTATGACCCGATACACCGAAACTATTTATTGGATAAAATGAATCAGGGAACCCTAGAAACGATGTTTTTCCTTGTCCTTTTAAGAGTGATAAACTGGGTTTTCCAGAGAAGGTCGAGACTTTGAGAAACTAACTATACCTTAGGTAGGTCCGGGTAAAGTCAAGTCATGTCATGTCAAGTTAGCAAGTCAGCACAGGCTGAGAAACGCTGGGGTACTTAGCGTCGTGAGGTCCGGAGGGACAGGTTGAGGGTCTCAAGTGAGTCTGAGTGCAGGTAGCTCAGGCACTACGGTAGGTCGGTAGAGTAGGAGACAGTAGGGGAGGAGGAGGACGGGGGTTAGGGAGGGTCGTAGTCTCAGAAAAGGTTACTCAGTTGAGAAGCGTACTCCACAGGTTTCATGACCTCAAAGTCGAAATCGTAGTAAGGAAGGCTTCTTTAGGGTCCCGACTAGAGGAAACCTTACCTGACCGACCTGGAGGAACGTCCGAGTGGTGAGACGTTTATATTCACTCCAGTATAACCGTGAGTGTGACGTCAGTACATACAAGTGGACGGGAACTGGTGTCTGAGTGTCCGGGAGTCGTGGGTATAATGAGAAAGATTCCAGTTGAGGTCGACAAAGACCCAGTCTCCTATGTCGTTTGGGGTCATTCCGAGATAAGACTCGGGGAGTTTAGTGGAACTACTCGACCACGTGGACCAGTGGTTCACGGTCCTCTGAGACTCCGAGGACTGAACTGTTTGTTCACTTCCCTAGAGTCTCGTGTCAAGAAGACGGAACTCTGTCGTGTTTGACAGTCAATAATCCCGAGAGACACTTTAGTAGAGGACTTTAGAGTAGGAACAGACGGGACGAAGAAGGTGAGGGACCTCTCAAAGTGTATACGAACTCTCTTTCCGGGGAGAACGAAAAGGTTCGACCCGTAAGTGACGGACGGTAGGTACAATCCCAACACAAAACGGTCCTACAACGACCTCCACGGTAGTAACACGAGTGACGAGAAGACGGTCCTTACGGTAGAGGGTCCCCTTTCTAACTCCCGTCCTCTTCCCCTACTGTCTCCTACTCTACCAACCTACCGTAGTGTTTGGGTCCCCTACGACTCAAACTCGTTTGAGACCCTCTATCACAAGTAGGAATAAGAATTCCTACAGACTACACGACCTCAGGTACCCCAGCGTTTCTCAGTCTGTACTGTCTCGTTGACTTGTTGTTGTTTCCCGCAGGAGTTTATACGTTCTATCGTTCTTCGGGGCACAGAAGAAACTAGGAGAGTCGAGGTCGACCTAGTGTGACTTAAGAACAGTCTGCATTTTCTCGGACAAAGAAAGGTAGGCCCTACACGAAACACAGTTTCGGAGTCTCGGCTCGATGTCCACGAGGAGGAAAGTATTTCGAGTAACACGTTTGTCCTAGAAGGAAAAGTGGTACTAAGAAAATGATCCGTTGGGATCAATGACTACACGTCTTCTAATTTTTTTTTTTTAGTAGGACCAAAGAGGTAAAGGGACAGTAAAGAGACCCAGTTTAAAACGTCCATCTTACGAATCTCTTAGTGACCTTGGTGCTAGTTGGACTTAAGGACAACGACTGTAGATCTTAGTACAATACCTGTATCTATCCAGTCCTAAGGTTTAGACTATGGAGTACTAGAGAGATCCAGAGAGAATCGAGGTTTGGAAAGTTGAAATTGACTAGGATTGTTTTGTTTCACCGTGTTAAGAAAGTAAATATTTTCAATGAAATTTTTTTTTTTAGTGAGTATCTTTTAGTAATCATAGATTAAACAAAGGAACCTAAAATTAATTTTAAGGGTATGTCCCTTTGTGGTAGGTCCACAAATAAAGGAAAGAATAATAGAAGAAGTCCTTAGAATTTAATTATTACGACCAATTAAAAGTATAATGAATGAACTATTAGTGGTTATTTACACAGTAAATCAATGAGATCCTCTTGTCTCTGACCGTAATTAGACCATCACTTTATTATGGTTATCAGGACAAATAAGACCCGGAGTAGTCCAGTCGAACCTTCTACAAGTCCGGTCACCTTGTTTTCGATCTAATCCTCATCACTGTAATGTACGTTGTACTTGTCTTCTGTACTGAATTTAGTGGTATGAACAGGGAGGAGAATTTATCTATGGAAAGGTAATCTTATTTTCTTACTAGTATAAGTGGAGAACGAAAATACATGTTATGTAGGTAGTATATTCTAATCGGAGGACTAAATTTAGTTATGGCAGAATAGTTAACAAAGGAGAGTAGGTAGCAGAACAGAAGGACGTAGATTCTATTAATGTACACAGACAGTCTTAAATAATTGATCCGTCACCTTATCTTTTGTGTTAAAAATAAAGATCATGAAGGTAATTAAGGACCTTCTTGAACTAATCTGTAAGAACTAATCTATAAAGTAGTCACCTTTGGTTAGTGTAAAAAATACGAGGTAGGACGGACACTGGATCAAACCCCATGACAAAGAGTGAAAGAGTCAGTACAGACTGAGAACGCTGTGATACCTGACGTCTTACGGTCCGAAGTGGTAGAGGGTCTCAAACGAGTCAGAGTGTAGGGAACCCAAACATTACGGTAGGTTGGTACGGGAGAAGACAGCAGGGGAAGAAGAGGACGGAAGTTAGAAAGGGTCGTAGTCCCAGAAAAGATTACTCAGACTATTTTCTTCCATAGGTTCTTTCTATACTAAAGACAAACTAAGTTCATATATTACATTCTCTCGTTGTCTCTGTCTAGTTCGTAACAAATTTGTGTATAAATTTTTATGTAAAAAGTAGACCGAACATATTCTAAAGGGAATCCGGTATGGAAAATTTCTTCTGAAAATTCCTTCGCTTTTTGATAATTCTTGTTCTACTTTAGTTTTACGGGGTTTAGTAAACTAGTTTCATTGAGATCTTTTCACTAAGAATTTAAAACCTCCCCAGTGGTCAGGGTCTTTTTTTGTCCACCCACACATTCTTAACCTAATAACATCTTTTACAATTTCTTAAGTTTTTGGAAACTTCACGGAATACATGGGATTCAATTATCAGAACTCAAATCCCAAACCGTCTTTGTTAAATACTTCGTAAATTCGAACGATTTTGTCCCGTTGTAAATGGGTCTAATACTAGAGGAGAAAGTGAAAGGGAAAAAAGAGGTCAAGAGACAAAAGGGATGTGTTTAAGGCAAACAGAGACAGAGACAGGGGGTGGAAAAACTAGAAGACTCTCAGTCAAGTTTTATAATCTGACGGATATAAGAGGATGTGAAGTGTACTCGAAATTTTCCTCTTCGTTCTATTGTTACCTATTTTTGTCCTTGTAGTGTTTTGAAAAGGAAATCGGAGAGAAAGGGCTGCTACACCACTACGACCTGAATAATTCTAGGGGTCGAATAATCGATGTAGGGACGGGACCTCCTCTACCAACGCCTAAAAGGACCCGGTGGTCGGAAAAAACGGAAAAGTGGAAAAATATTTGTCCCGTAAAGAGAGGGACGGAACGAACTCTTAGTAACTACATGTGGAAAGTTCACACACAATCATTAAATAGTGACACTTCTTTTTAAAGGGTTTTGAACCACCGAATTTTATCGCTTGTGAAGGGTAGAGTGAAAGACTCCCAGTCCCAGACCCACACCGAAGTATCCTACGGACAAATTTACGGTCGTCCCTGACAGCCCTCCCAGATGAGGTTCGGACAAGAGAGCCGAGAACCGGTAACCACTGTCTCCAGTCGGGGAACGGTGGACAAGGAGGGGTGTCCCGTTTAGTTCCGGGACGTCGACAAAGGGGGTATTGTTTCGTCGTTCCCTTACTCTTTCCCTCGACTCCTGTCCACGGTGTCAGAAAACTCTGGATTGGAACTCTCAAAGTAGGACGTGAGATCAGCATAAACTAAGTGAACGTCGTAAGGGTCCTGATCGGAGACAAGTTCCCTCCTCTTTATGTAAATTCACACTACTTCCCGTACCGTTGGGTGACGTCATAAGAACGGACCTCTTAGTATGCCTCTACTCGGACCACCCGATGGCAGGTAGACCAGTGTTTCTCAGCATGTACTGACTTCGCTGATTCGAACGTACGTGTGCTTATAGTCTTCCGTCCCCAGTGGCCCCTGATGGGAGTGTCCATATTTGTCTCTTCCCTCTTCTTCAGTCCACACAAAGAAAGATCAGAGAAATAGATATCGGAGATCACAAATCTTTATCCATTCGTTTACTAAGACGAATGAAACGATTGTACTCACATTCTTCCACTGACATGTGACTGAAAGATAAGGTTTGTCGTCACTTTCTCTTGAGGACCACCCTCCACCAACCCTCGGTCGTCCAGCAACCCATCAGTCAGAATCCTTCAAAGACCGACCCCGATGAGTAGTGGGAGAAATGTACCCAAAAACCAAACAAATAAACAAAAAGGGACCTAGTGAAATAAAAAAAAAAAAAATGAACAAAATTGAAGTTGTCACTTTAGAAGGGGTTAATAGAGGTTAATAGTTCAAGGTTTCGTCTCACAATGTAAACTATGTTGGCTACTTGGATACAATTATGGTGTATTAGTTTCCGGTATCAAATGTACTGTCGAGGGTTGACCGAAACATGTAAGATACCAAAACCTCTTTACATATTACTACACATGGGTGGTACTACCATAGTATGTCTTATAAAATTAAGGGGATTTTTAGGACAACGAACGGATAATTAAGAAGGGACGGGATTGGGACCTTCGGAGAGTAGAGGAATTACACAGATATCAAAATGAAAAAGGTCTTACCGCACAGTTACCTTAGTATGTAATACATCGGAAGGGTTTAGTTGAAGAAAGTCAACTATCATTAACAAAGGAGGTACATAGAAACACTGAACTCTCGAGTATAAAAATCATGACTTATTATAAGGTATCCATCGTAGTGGAATAGTTTAAGGTATCTGTCGTAGTGGTTGAGTTACTTGTACTTGAACTTGTTAGAGAACCTCTATCACTTCCCGTTCCTTTGGACCACACAACGTCAGGAAACCTCAGTGTTTCTCAACCTGTACTGAATCGTTGACTTGTTGTTGTTGTTATAAGGTAGCATAAGTATATGGTAATAAATAAATAAACTAGTGGATGAGTGGAAGAACCCATCAACGGAAAAAATTATAAATACATAAATAATTAAAGACTTACACAGTCGAGAATCAACGACGTGTACTCTAGAAAACGACATCAAATGTCCAAGGTCTTACGTACCCGAGTTCCTACATCAACTCCGAGTGTCCGAATCTATAGGGTACCGTACACCCTAGAACCAAGCGACTAGTCCCTGACTTGGGTGTAGGAGAAGAAACCTTCTATCTAGGAATTGGTGACTTGGTGGTTCCTTCAAGGAACCAATGAAAGGTCAAACCGTTCGCACTTATTCCGACGATATTTGTAGGCGCACGTCCAAAAGTACCCCTGTATTCAAAAACAAAAAAAATTAAGTAAACCCATTTATGGTTTTTCGGGTTAAAGACCTAGTATATCATTCTCAAACAAATCAAAACATTCTTTAACGGTTTGACGGATAGTAAAATGTAAGAGTGGTTGTTACTGACTTTCAAGGAAAAGAGATGTCGAAGTGGTCATAAACGACAACAGTCACAAAACCTAAAACCGATAAAATTTTTCATACATCACGATGGAGTAACAAAAAATTTAAACGTAAAAGGACCACTGTACGTTGTGCCCTATCGAGAAGTATACGAATAAACGATATATATATATATAGAAGAAACTACTCCATATAATTCCAGAAATCGGTAAAAAAATTTAGTCTAAAAATTAGAAGAACACCTCAAAATTCTTCAGAAACATATAAAACCCTTTGGCAGGAAATAGTTTATACGGAAAACGTTCATAAAAGGGGTTCAGACACAGAAGGGAAGAGTGAGAAAACTCTAATAGAAAATGTCTTGTCTCAAAAATTAAATATACTTCAGGTCAAATAGGTAATAGACAGAGTACTTAGTACGGGAACCACAACATATATTTTTCAATAGTGGTATGGGTCAAAGTAGATCCATAAGAGAATACAAGAGAAGATCGTCAAAATATCGAAACGAAAAGTTTAAATCTAGACACTAGGTAAAAAGTCAATGAAAAATACTTTCCACATTTCAGATACAGATCGAAATAAAAAAACGTACATAGATCAATAAAGTTGTGGTAAACAACGAATCTTTAGAAAAAGTGAAAACTAAGTAAAAGATTAAATATTGGAAACGGAAGGACGGATTTTTCGTTAGTGAGTGAGAAGTTTTGTTAGGTTTCTAAGTTTACAATGACAAAATAAGTTCTTCGACTCTACCAAATTGAGGAACCGGAGAGTATCGAGGAATTTAGACGTCGACACAAATAAAGTTACTCTGGGCGTTTATATTGAATGGAATCGGACACCCTGAAGAACTTCGGAGATCCTTATTCCGAATTGTTCTTGGATGTACAAATCGACCTAGTGTGGAATAATATTAGGAAACATTCGACTAGATCCAAAAGAAAAGTAGGACTAATGTCATTTACTTCAGAACAAAATAAGAACCACCGGTACATAGTCCCAAGTCATCGACCCGTACTGAAAGGACTTGGCTCAAAGACGGTCAACGAGATCAAGAGTCGAGGTCAGGACCACACGGGAAGACTCTAGGATTTCTTGATGTCGTTACATGTGGAGTCGGAACCAGAAGTACGGACATAAGGACGACGGACAACGGTCACGGGATAGAGTACGAGAGATAATGGAACACGAACCTAGAAAGTCCTAGTGGATAGAACAGGTTTGTCCAGACTGAATAGAGACCTAGGACTAGTAGGATAAAACAGATAGGACGACTTTGGGTTTTGAGACAAGTCAAGTAAAGGAAACCACTTAGAGGGTGAGAAGAGTCTGTTACTCTGATAAAACTTAAATGTGATGAGTCATAATAACTCACGGAGGTCTTCTTTCTCTTTGTTTCTTGAGTAAGTAGTATAGGGGTTTCGACGACCAAAACGGATCGAAACTACGTACACAGATTTAGGATTAAGATGGGTATGTTGTCTTTGACGATGAACAATTCTTTTTTAACAAGAGAAGGTCTCATTGTCCGGTATAGACCCACGTATTGATGAGTCCATATGGTGTAGAAGGACAAACCCCATAAATCCACATCGGTGGACCTGAATAGACCACCGAGTCTACCATTTCAGACGGATGTTACGTTCTCTGAGATCAAGTTAGGAACCCAACCCTTCTTGGAGACCTTGTCCTTTAACGTTGGGTGAGGTCATAAGAACGGACCTCTTAGAGTGCCTGTCTCCTCGGACCGTCCGATATCAGGTACCCCAGTGTTTCTCAACCCGTGTTGACTCTTTGATTGTATATGTGTCCAATAATTTAGGGAAGTTACCTCCTACTCGTCTTCACTTTACGCCTTGAAGACGGAGTAAACGAATCTTTTGCAAACGAGACGTTAACGAGAATAAAAAACCGACGAACGACTTTTACTCTTACTCTTACGAGGAAACTTTCGATACGTAACTCCTACAGTCTTGGTGGGATGGGAAGTCCACTACTGAAGACCTTTGTCCTTCAAGAAGGACGGGAAACGGTATCCTCTATGTTTTGTTTCAAGATAAAACGTTTTGATAACAAGAAACCCAGTGAATCAACCTAGTTGTGTCGGAAGTGAGATCACTGATGTCATATTAATAAACTTTAGAATATAAATCAGGACATTTTTATTGTCTAAGTTTCATAAGGGTAAGAAGATATACAACTTTATCGACTAATTGCCGGTTTATATTAAATTTGTCTTTCAGTAATTTTATCACACATAGGGTCTTTAATCAGTTTGAAGACAGAATGACACACGTAGTGAGACAGTGAGGAAAGAACCCTCCACCCCACACTTTCTCCTTTCAGGAGTCGACAGTAGATACGAAATAATCAGTCCGTTTATTACCCAATCACAGTTAAAGTAGAAAGGTCTATACTATTACTAACTAATGGAGAGTTAACCATTTTGTCTAATATACGACTGTACTCTCGGTTTATTAAACAATTTTCTTAGACTAACTGGTGTAACGTCAGAGGACCCCCACTACAACATGTATTTTACAGGTGTCTTCCGTGAACATAAAGAAACTTTCACTTTTCACTTTCATAATCATGGAGTCAGTATAGGTCAAGAAACGTTGGGGTACCTGACATCGAGCGGTCCGAGGAGACAGGTACCTTAAGAGGTCCGTTATTATGACTTCATCTATCTATAAGGAAAGAGGTCCTCTAGAAGGGATGGGTCCCTACCTTGGGTCTAGAGGAAGAAACGTCCGTCTAAGAAATGGTAGACTTGATGATAAACTCAGGTATAAAGAGACCCGTCGTCGATAACCTGTTTTAGTTTTTTCGTTCTTATTTTCCTTAGTTAACAGGTTACGTGTAGATTTGGTCTCGTCAATAGTGAAATTTCTAAATTACAACAAAAAAAAAATTTCACTTTAAGTATCTTTTTAATATTCCCCGTAGAATAGTTACCAAGGGTTTGACAAGGTTTGGTAACAACGACTAATTTATTTTTATCTATAACTAATGATCCAATTAATTTCGTTCAATGTTCAAGATTCAAAGTTTTTTCGTCAGGAACCATAGGTCATTTTACTTTATTTTTTAGACACGTTCAGAAGAGACGTATTTGACTGTTAGTGAGACGTTTTCTAGAGATACGTCAATTGTAAACTCCCTATCACGGTTCAAGATGATTTCTGTTTTGTCTATTTTTTGTTACCTACCATAGTGGCTAAGTTACGTATACTTGAACCCGTTTAAGGTCCTCTACCACTCCCTGTCCCTTCGCACCGTACGACGTCAGATACTCAACGTTTCTCAGTTTATGCTGAATCGATGACTTGTCATCTATTTATTCCCGAAGGGTTCACCACGGACTTCACGTCCTGTGAACCCAAGTTAGGGACCCAGTCTTTCTAGGTGACCTCCTTCCGTACCGTTGGGTGAGAGAAGAACGGTCCTCTTAAGGTACCTATCTACCGGACCGTCCGATGTCAGGTACCCCAACGTCTCAGTCCGTGTTGACTTCGTCGAATCGTACGTCGTACGTACGTATCTAGTTATTTCCAACTTGCTACGTCGTGTTTGGTATCCTCTGTGTTAGGAAAGAGACTTTCGACAAGAAAGTCTGGACGACCCTATAGGGGTGATTCCAGTTCCCCGTCACAGTCTTTAATAGTCCCTTTAATATGTTTAAAGACAACTAGTTTGGTTGGTGCAGTATTCATGAAGATCTAAGGGTGAGTAAATTGAACGTTAAACTCAAAATCCGGTTTGTGTGTTACGACTGTGACTATTTACATGCAATTGTGAACGTTATTTCTTTGTCTGTAATCAACTAGGACGACAGAGGGTAACTGTCTGGTAGGAGTAGACCCACGTGTACCTTTGTGTAAAGTCTCCGAGCACCGTGTACGCGCATAGAACGGAACTCAGTCCAAGGAACAAATAGTGGTGTACTTGTAAAGAGACCATATAAAAATCGTGTTGCACAATAGGATCTGACTAGTATACAAGTGTCTAACACCCCGCGGACACTTTCTGAAAGGTGACATGAACGATAACCCGTTTTAGTGCAGACGATGGACCATAAGTACGTCTCATTTGACATTACATCTCTGTCTACCATACTGGTTCACCCTTTCTCTACCACAGACGTTTTAGTCCTCTCGTCCCCTACGAGATCGTCCCCTACTCTCTCCTCACTTGTTCAGTTGGGGTCGTACCTTTATCCTACTTTTGTATTTTCTTACAGTCACAACTTCCAGTAGCGAAACCTAAAACGGTTCCAGAGTCGTGGTTTCCTCGTACACTTGTAAACTTCCTTTTGCTATTGAGGTCCAAGAGCTTGACCACTCACCCTAGACTGACAAGTTCGGCGTCCCCAAATTATGTCCTGAAACCCGAAGGGACCACCGAGTCTCCAATTTCGCAGACGGACGTTACGTCCTATGGACCCAAACTAGGGACCCAGTCCTTCTAGGGGACCTCTTCCTTTACCGTTGGGTGAGGTCATAAGAACGGACCTCTTAGGGTACCTCTCTCCTCGGACCACCCGATGTCAGGTGTCCCAGCGTTTCTCAGTCTGTGCTGACTCACTGAAGTGAAAAGTGAATTATGTACTATGAAACGTACTCTACTAAACCCTTTGTGTCAGTAAGTTCCTATGAAACGGATTATATAAGGTAAGACGTAATCTTTTATTTACTTATCAAAAGTGACCTTCAACAAATGATTTAATATTTACTCTAGAGTGATCATAATATATGAAACACGATAAGAGTAACAATACTCTATATAAGAGTATTGTACTATAAGAGTAACAAGTCAAGTCAGCGAGTCAGTACAGGTTGAGAAACACTGTGTGGTCCGGAGGGACAGATAGTTGTTGAGGACCACAAATGAGTTTGAGTACAGGTAACTCAGACACTACGGTAGGTTGGTAGAGTAGAAGACAGTAGGGGAAGAGGAGGACGGAAGTTAGAAAGGGTCGTAGTCCCAGAAAAGTTTACTCAGTCGAGAAACGTAGTCCACCGTTTCATAACCTCAAAGTCGAAGTCTTAGTCAGAAAGGTTACTTGTAAGTCTTGACTAAAGGAAATCCTATCTGACCAACCTAGAGGAATGTTAGGTTCCCTGAGAGTTCTTAAAAGAGGTTGTGGTGTCAAGTTTTCGTAGTTAAGAAGACGTGAGTCGAAAGAAATATCAGGTTGAGAGTGTAGGTATGTACTGATGACCTTTTTGGTATTAGAAATGATCTGTCTGGAAACAACTGTTTCGTTACAGAGACGAAAAGTTATACGACAAATACAACCAGTATCGAAAAGAAGGTTCCTCATTCACAGAAAACTAAAGTACCGACGTCAGTGGTGGTAGATGTCACTAAAACGTTATCAAAAGAGGAGTCAGATCAGAATGACGTTAAATCATGGAAGGTACGTTACTCTTCTCCAATCGGTTTAAAACAAAACGAATGGAACAGTTCCGAAGGGACACCCGAATCTATATTTCTTAGGTGGACGTTTCGTCCTCTGTGTCCAAACTAATGACCCAAACCTTCAAAGGGACCTCCTCCTTTACTGTTAGGTAAGGTCATAAGAACGGTCCTTTTAGGTACGATGAGGACCCGCGAAAAAAGGGTTTTATAAATGAATAAAATATCAATTTTACGTGTACGAATACGAATATTTTGTCCGTATGGTCAATCCAAAGATCTTATTTCTTCGTAGATAGACTATCTTTAGTCGGAACAAGGTTCCTTCCGAGACTATGTAAATACGTGAAAGGTGGGAGGATCAATATACAGGTCCAGTGATTAAACTTTTTATACCCAATAGGTGGTTCCGTGAGGCACTAACCTGCCCTTTACTTAGTTTACGAAACAAATATCCCGTAATATTCGCTTACGAATAACTATTTTGTTAATCACACACACACGAGACAGCGAAGTCAGTACAGTTTGAGAAACATTGGGGTACGTGACGTCAGACGGTCCGAGGAGACAGGTGCACCTAAGTGATCCGTTCTTATGCCCTTACCCAACGGTAAAGGATGAGGTTCCTAAAAGGACTGGGTTCCTGACTTGGACTCAGAGGACGTAGAAGACATAGGGTCCACCTAAAAAGTGGCAACTCAGTGGTCCCTTCTGGAACGACTTTGTTAAATGTGAATTAATTTACGATAAAGATTAAGAGAAGTCACCGTATATGATGTAGTGTGAACCGTTATTCTCCGCCGATTTTAAAGTCTAGGTCGACCAGTTGGCTACGAGACTCTCGTCCGTACGTCTGGCCTTCGTGGAGGTCCCCGACGACCTCCCGGAGTGGTACCAGTAAGACCTTTGTCTAGATAAATAACCAAGATGGACAGGAGTATTCCCGTATTCTGGCATTCCAGAATATATTTACGGAATATATCTCATTCGTAATTTATTTATATGTCTATACGTTGTTACAGAATGTGTGTCATTTTGACAATGGACTTCGACTTTGTTTAAACATCCATACCTATAGTAATCGAAAACGAGAAGACACGGAAGTTTATCCTGTCATTCCTCAAAACTCCTTGACAATCGGTAAACAATGACCCATACTGGTAGGGTCAACTAATTTATCAGATCAGTAGACCTTTAATAGGTTTCTATGTGACAACTTCTCATCTCCTCGGGTCTGTTTCTCTGTTCTCGGATACATAAGTTGATTCGAGAAGGAACGTGTCGGGAGATCACGCCCTAGAAAGATAAAGGTTACGTGACGGTAAGAGAGTGGACATTCATTAATGAGCAAGAGATAAAGTCTGTATAAGACTCTTGCACATAAGAGTGTCATAACACAACGAGGAATAATTGAAAAATTTTCTCCTAAATAGAATGATTTAATATTTTTATTTATGGGTAATATTTTATCTCTTCCCTGTCTTTTCATATTTCATCTATTGTTTCGAATGAAATTTAGAATGACAAATCTTCATGACCACAATTTATTTATTATCAGTTTAAGAACTTTATAAAGAAAGGTCGTGACAAAAACGGGACGTACACATTTGCAAAATAAAATCTTTTGATCCTAACGTAATATGTATCTACAAATTAGGACGGAAAAAGGTGTATAATTAATAAAGGAATATAAATACTTGTATAGAGTTTTCGGACTCTAAAAAGTAATGTATTATTTTAAACTTTAATGAAGTACATGGTTTTAATATTTCTTTTAAAGAACTCATAATTATAAACTCGTATAATTAGCGAGAGGTGGAGATCGTTCCTTAGGTTTTCCAATTCATTCAATGACCCAGTTTTCTGTTTTAATAAAAAAGTCAGTATACGTATAAGGTTATAAAATAGGTCTATTTACTGGTAACCGATTTAATCTATATCCATCAGATAGTCGAGGATTATGTTAGTGAATTTTACGACGGTAAAATCTAATACATTTCACGATAGACTTAGTAAAAATAATATTCATTTCATAAGTATTTATAACCAATATACACACATTAAAAAAGACGAAATAAGTGATTGTGGAAAACAAGTAAAATAAACGGGAGGTTGAAAATTTAATATTTATAATAAATATAATTCACTTGAATCAACAGTATAATTAAAAGGTGTACAGATAAAACTGATTTTCAGTTGAAGTTCAGAAAATAAGACACAAATTCTCAATGATATTCTTGTATAATTAAATCTGTCATCCATGATAGTTTTCCAGTTATTAATCTAGTTATTTTATCTCTCGGGTCATTATCAGTATGATACCCTAGTAAATTATAAACTGTTCCCACTTTTCCGTACGATTGTTCTTTTCCTTTTTAAAAAAGTTGTTTTACCATGCCCTTGTTTATCCATAAGTTTATTTTTTTATTTGTACTGAAGGGACCATCGAGCCTACCATTTCGCAGACGGATGTTACGTCTTCTGGATCCAAGTTAGGGACCCAACCCTTCTAGCAGACCTCTTCCTTTAACGTTGGGTGAGGTCATGAGAACGGACCTTTTAGGGTACCTACTTCCTCGCACCATCCGATGTCAGGTACCCCAGTGTGTTTCAGCCTGTGCTGACTCACTGCTGGGAAAGTGGGAGAAAGATTGAGTGGTGTGTATGAATTCCTACAAACCTAATTACCTCTATGTAGGGTTTGGATTTGTATTTTCGATGTTGATATTTCGGAAGTTCCCTTTTGTATTCTAAAAAACACACACACTAAACTTTTATCCGTTTTCAAAGAGATTTTGAGGTTTTTTCCTTTTATAATATTTGTTACGAAGTATTTTTAACTGTAGAAGTCGAGTAGGTTTCTGAAAAAATTCATTTACTTATCCGAACGACATCTGATACTCCTTTATAAATGTTAAGTATACTGACTGAATCCGGACCATTATTCTTATATAATATGTGTGTGTGTGTGTTTATGTGTGTTGAGAATATTCTGTTAGTATTTTTCTATCGATGGGTTATCCTTTTCCCTTTTTAATTTTGTATACAAAGTGTTTCCTATTATACGTGTTCACCTGTTATTCATATAATTTTTCGTGACTTATAGTAATCTGTAGTCCTTCTGAGTTTAAATTTGATGTTATATTATGTTGGTATATAGGTGATTTTATAGATTTTAGTTTTCTATCTATTACAATTTACAACGGTTCTTACACATCGTTAACATTGAAATTATATGACACTACCATACCATTGTACGATGGTAAAAATTTTTTTAGAAAAGATGAAAGAAGTCTTTCTCTAATGTTGGGTCACTAAGGTTTCCTTGTATTTTCAGGTTTTTTCTGAACGCGTTTTAACGAGTGACGTTGAAATAATTATATTGAGTTTTTTCCTTTATCGGATGTATAGTTCGAGTCCTTTTTCTTATTTATTTAATATTAGACAAAGATACCGAGTCCGCCATTTCTTAGACGCACGTTACGTCCCTTGTGTCTAAACTAAGGACCCAACCCTTCTAGGGGACCTCTTCCCTAACCGATGGGTGAGGTCATAAGAACGGACCTCTTAAGTACTTGTCTCGTCGGACCGTCCGATGTCAGGTACCCTAGTGTTTCTCAACCTGCACTGACTCGCCGATTGTGAAAAGTGACACAAAGATGTCACCTACAGATATCACACTAAGATCTGTTGTTTCTTCTTGTTTGGTGATTATCTATAAGACTGTACCGACTTAGAGTGTTTAACATACGACTCACTTACTTTTGAATGTGTTTTTTAATGTGTGAGTTTATAAGGTAGAAATGAGTCACAACAGAGTTTGTTTATTTTGATTAAATACCACCCGTATTCCTACTTCTATATGACTCTTTCTTATAATCACTTGAGAGACCTCTATATCAGTACACGACAAATGATTTACCAATAGTTTACTAGGGTATTCTAAACTATAAAGTAACACGTATTTATAATGGTTTTTTCTTTTTTCTTATTGGCATTTATTCGTGACTTAAGATCAATTACTGCATATATGATTACTACTTCTTCCTTTACCGTTGGGTGAGACCACAAGAACGGACTCTTTAGGGTTTCGGTCTCTTCAGATCGTCGGACGTCAGGTACCCCAACGTTTCTCAGTCTGTGTTGAATCGTTGATTTACTGTTGTTCTGATACATGTTTTACTGTACATGATTGAATTAAACTTTACGTAAAATTTTTATTCTTAGTGTCTATTTATATACACACTATTTTTGTCCATATCATTTTACAAGTCAAGTCAAGTCAGTGAGTCAACACAGGCTGAGAAACGCTGGGGTACTTAGCGTCGTGCGGTCCGGAGGGACAGGTAGTGGTAGAGGACCTCAAGTGAGTCTGAGTACAGGTAGCTGAGTCACTACGGTAGGTCGCTAGAGTAGGAACCAGCAGGGGAAGAGGAGGACGGGGGTTAGGGAGGGTCGTAGTCTCAGAAAAGGTTACTCAGTTGGGAAGGGTACTCCACCGGTTTCATGACCTCAAAGTCGAAGTTGTAGTCAGGAAGGTATCTTTAGGGTCCCAACTAGAGGAAGTCTTACCTGACTAACCTAGAGAAACGTCAGGTTCCCTGAGATTTCCCAGAAGAGGTTATGGTGTCAAGTTTTCGTAGTTAAGAAGTCACGAGTCTAAAGAAATATCAAGTTGAGATTGTAGGTATGTACTGGTGTCCTTTTTGATATCGGAACTGATCTGCCTGGAATCAGTCGTTTCATTACAGAGACGAAGACTTATACGATAGATCCAACCAGTATTGAAAAGAAGGTTCCTCATTCACAGAAAATTAAAGTACCGACGTTAGAGGCAGAGGTAGAGGTAGACCTCGGGTCTTTTTATTTCAGTCGGTGACAAAGGTGACAAAGGGGTATATAAAGGGTACTTCACTACCCTGGTCTACTGTACTAGAAACAAAAGACTTACAACTCGAAATTCGGTTAAAAAAGTGAGAGGTGAAAGTGAAAGTAGTTCTCCGAAAATCAAGGAGAAGTGAAAGATGGTATTCCCACCAAAGTAGACGTAGAGACTCCAATAACCATAAAGAGGGCCGTTAGAACTAAGGTCGAACACGAAGAAGGTCGGGTCGCAAAGAGTACTACATGAGACGTATCTTCAATTTATTCGTCCCACTGTTATATGTCGGAACTGTCTGAGGAAAAGGATAAACCTTGGTCAGACAACAAGGTAGAGGTCAAATGTGAAAATCACAAAACCGTTAACATATCACTGTGTACGTTGTGGTTTTCACTTAGGATCACATTTGATACCGGGACTTGTGTCTGTACACAGTGACATCTGAGTAGTCATAATTGTTTCCATAAAGACACCAGACTCTGTAAGGAGTGGCCGTTCAAACACATATATTCTAGCGAAACGTGAAGACCGAATTAGACCGATAATCGAGTTTCGATGAGATTTTTTATATCGAATGGATAATTTTTGATTATCGAATTATTTTTACTTATTGGTATGTAGAATCAAGAAGTATAAACCAGGTACAGAAACTAAGGTTGGATAATGTTCCCGGTACGTTTTATTCCACCCTCATCAAAAAGACAGGAAAAGACAATCAAGAGAGAGAGAGAGACGTTGTGAAATACCACTTTCAAACGGTTTTATGTTTTTTTAACTCTCTTAAAGTCTTAGTCGTAAGTTTACGGGAGGTTGACTTAAGATATTAATCGTAAAATAACATGAACTAAAGAAATGTGTATATAAATAAATACGAAATATAAGACATCATAACACGTCTTGTCAAAGTAATAGGATTTTAATGTGACACGAGGTAGATGAGTAGGGAAGGGATCGGGTTGGAGCTGATGGTGAAGAGGTTCGAAACGGAAAGAGTTTACAATATATGTACCATAACCTCTTCTGAGAACTCTCTGGGAAAGTGACGTTCCTCCAGTTTGGTCAGTTAGGATTTCCTTTAGTTGGGACTTATAAGTGACCTTCCTGACTACGACCTCGACTTTGAGGTAATGAAACCGGTGGACTACGCATCTCAGGTAAGTAATGTTTTCTGGGACTATGACCCTATCTAACTCCCGTCCTTCTCTTCCCCCACTGTCTCCTACTCTACCAACCTATCGTAGTGGTTGAGTTACCTGTACTTAAAATCGTTTGAGACCCTGTATCACTTTCTGTCCCTTCGGACCGTACGACGTAAGGTTCCCGAATGTTTCTTAGTCTGTACTGAATCACTGACTCGTCGTTGTTATATCATGCTTCCGAAAGGTCTAAAAAAAAAGAGTGAATCATTACACATACATACAAAATATGTACGGAAAAGTACCGGACTATCGAGTAAATAAAAATCGCGACTTATTATAACGTAGTAGACTTACATAGTGTCAAATAAATAGGTGATTGAGAATTCTTAAAACCTTGTGTTCGTCGATTCTCATGGTTAACAAGAAAGATCGTTATGTGTAATCCTATTCGGGTTTCCGATTCGAGGAGATAAAATATATTTCTCTTCCCTATCCGGGGTCTCGTCTTTCTGGGTCCGGGGGTTCTTAGTACAATTGAGAAGGTATGTTAAGAAGATCAACATCTAAACAAAAATTCGATAAAACTTATTCGTCAAAGTTTTCTCCTTAGGACAAACCAAATATTTGGGACAAACTCCCAAACCTCTTTCTTCTGACTTCTTCACTTACAGGTTCCCAACGTCATTCGGTCTCAGAAGTAGTTAACGTCAGAATGACGAGTTATGGAGGTCACCGGACCCGACAGGACTGTAGAAAGTACCGTCTCTTTCACTTTCACTTCAGTGAGTCAGTACAGGCTGAGAAACGCTGGGGCACCTAACATCGGGTGTTTCGAGGAGGCAGGTACCCTAAGAGGTTCGTTCTTATGACCTCACGCAACGGTGTAGGAAGAGGTCCCCTAGAAAGGTTGGGTCCCTAGCTTGGGTCCAGAGGGAGTAACGTCCGTCTGCGAAATTGGAGACTCGGTGGTGACCCCCCGCCCCCCCNCACCCCCCCTGCCCCTAATACAGTTCCGTTAGGTAACCTTACATTTTCGTCTTGACTTTTGAAAGGAGGTTGAAAAGAGGGACTGGTCGGAGGATAATGGGACACAAGACCGATGTTTGTGTAGTTCCGGGAGGGGAGGTACACGACAAAGTACCATCAGACACAAGAGTTGCACAAAACCCAAAAACAAAAAATAAAAGGAGTTAAAAACGATCAGAAGGAATGGGTACAGAAGGTGTTCGAAGACATGAAAGAGGTCTAACTGAGTCCTCTAAGATCGGTCGTCGGGTAGGTTCAGGTGGGAAAATTGTCTATGATCTGTGAAGATAATATCGTAAGATAAAGAATAATTTATTTAATAATATATAAATGAATGTCGACTAAGTCCATACTGGATTTAGTTTAGGTAATACTAATAGGTCACCTTCACTCTTTATCTGAATTCCCTGATCTAGACTATCTATCTCACGGACTACTTGATACCTGACTCCAAGTACTGTAACATGTCCTCTGTCCCTAGTTCTGGTAGGGGTACCTTTTCTTTATGTTTTTTCATTTTACCGAGAGACCCCTTCGGAATGTTTATCGACACCTTTCTTCTCTTCACTTTTCGTTTCCTCTTTTCCTTTCTATATTCGTAGACTTACGTCTCAAGGTTTCTTATCGTTCTTCTCTATTCTTTCGGAAGAAGTCACTAGTTACGTTTCTTTATCTCCTTTTGTTGTCTTACCCTTTCTGATCTCTAGAGAAGTTCTTTTAATCTCTATGGTTCCCTTGTAAAGTACGTTTCTACCCGAACTATTTCCTGTCTTTACCATCCCTGGATTGTCTTCGTCTTCTATAATTCTTCTCCACCGTTCTTATGTACCTCCTTGACATGTTTTTTCTAGAAGTACTGGGTCTATTAGTGTTACCACTAGTGAGTGGATATCGGTCTGTAGGACCTTACACTTCAGTTCACCCGGAATCTTTCGTAGTGATGCTTGTTTCGATCACCTCCACTACCTTAAGGTCAACTCGATAAAGTTTAGGACTTTCTACTACCACACTTTCACGACGTGAGTTATACGGTCGTTTAAACCTTTTGAGTCGTCACCGGTGTTCTGACCTTTTCCAGTCAAAAGTAAGGTTGAAGTTTCTTTCCGTTACGGTTTCTTACGAGTTTGATGACGTGTTAACGTGAGTAGAGTGTACGATCATTTCATTACGAGTTTAAAGAGGTTCGGTCCGAAGTCGTTATACACTTGGTACTTTAAGGTCTACAAGTTCGACCCAAATCCTTTCCGTCTCCTTGGTCTCTAGTTTAACGGTTGTAGGTGACCTAGTACCTTTTTCGTTCTCTCAAGGTCTTTTTGTAGATAAAGACGAAATAACAGATACGGTTTCGGAAACTGACACACCTAGTGTTATTTGACACCTTTTAAGACTTTTTCTACCCTTATGGTCTGGTGGATTAGACGGAGAACTCTTTGGACATACGTCCAGTCCTTCGTTGTTAATCTTAACCTGTACCTTGTTGTCTGACCAAGGTTTATCCATTTCCTCATGTAGTTCCGACATATAACAGTGGGACGAATAAATTGAATATACGTCTCATGTAGTACTCTTTGCGACCTGACCTTCTTTGTGTTCGACCTTAGTTCTAAAGGTCCTCTTTAGAGTTATTGGAGTCTATACGTCTACTGTGCTGGGAATACCGTCTTTCACGTCTTCTTGATTTCTCGGAGAACTACTTTCACTTTCTCCTCTCGTTTTTTCAACCGAATTTGAGTTGTAAGTCTTTTGCTTCTAATACCGTAGGCCAGGGTAGTGAAGTACCCTTTATCTACCCCTTTGTCATGTCACAGTCTCAAATAAAACCCCCCGAGGTTTTAGTGACATCTACCACTGACGTCGGTACTTTAATTTTCTGCGAATAAGGAACCTTCTTTTCAATACTGGTTGGATCTATCGTATAACTTTTCGTCTCTGTAATAAGACGGTTGTTTCCAGGTAGATCATCTGATACCAAAAAGGTCATCAGTACATACCTACACTCTCAACCTGACCCTTCTTTCGACTCGTGACTTCTTAACTACGAAAACTTGACACCATAACCTCTTCTGAGAACTCTCAGGGAACCTGACGTTCCTTTAGGTTGGTCAGATAAGATTTCTAGTCAGGACCCACAAGTAACCTTCCTTAATACGATTTCGACTTTGAGGTCATGAAAACGGTGGAGTACACTTCTCAACTGAGTAACCTTTTCTGAGCCTACGACCCTTCCTAACCCCTGTCCTCCTCTTCTCCTACTGTCTCCTACTCTACCGACCTACCGTAGTGACTGAGCTACCTGTACTCAGACTCACTTGAGGCCCTCTACCACTACCTGTCCCTCCGGACCGTACGACGCTAAGTACCCCAGCGCTTCTCAGCATGCGTTGACTCGCTGACTTGACTTGAATAAAAAATACAATTTTAAAACAAAAGATATAAAAGTATTTATTTATTGAGATTCTAAATAATTTGATGAAGAGGAAAATTTCTTATATAAATTGAAATCAAAATAGGAATAATAGTTAAAATGTACTTTAGAAATTCTGAAACTCGCTTAAGAATCAAATGTCCGAATCAAATGCATAAAAGATATAGTGACCTATCAATTTAAATGTATCTTAAACCGTGTGACTTAAAAGGAGAATTATGGAAAACCATGACTAAAGAAGTCAAAATAAAATGTAAAAGAAATAGTATTTATTGTATAAGATAATGTCTAAAAGAAATAAACAGGTTTATCATTACTTTATAGAGGGATTAATTTTTTTTTTAGGGTTCGTGACTACTGACGCCACGGTCGAGAATGTGTTTATAAGTAACCATCGATATTCAATTCGTATTCGTCTTTTTTTTATTAGTGGTACTTTACAATATTTACATGTTGAAAGATTTGTCAACTAAAAATGAGATTTGTTAAGACCATAAAATTGTACTATTCGTCAAAAAGTGTTCCTTAGATACCACAACACAAGTTTCCACGTTCCGATATACATTGTGCAGAAGACACAGTTAGTAAAGCACGTTAATTAAAGGATTACTAGGACTTTGTAAACAGAATATGGACTTATTGGAGTAAGATCGTGGTCCGTTAAAAGACTTTGTAAAATTTACATTTTAAATAACCATTTAGGTTCGTTTATGTAACATCTGTCACACCCTTCCTTTTTGATTCATGGGTTGGAAAACAGTCACTTCACATATTATAAAAGAANTCATTTCATTACGAGTTTAAAGAGGTTCGGTCCGAAGTCGTTATACACTTGGTACTTTAAGGTCTACAAGTTCGACCCAAATCCTTTCCGTCTCTGTGGTCTCTAGTTTAACGGTTGTAGGTGACCTAGTACCTTTTTCGTTCTCTCAAGGTCTTTTTGTAGATAAAGACGAAATAACAGATACGGTTTCGGAAACTGACACACCTAGTGTTATTTGACACCTTTTAAGACTTTTACTACCCTTATGGTCTGGTGGATTAGACGGAGAACTCTTTGGACATACGTCCAGTCCTTCGTTGTTAATCTTGACCTGTACCTTGTTGTCTGACCAAGGTTTATCCATTTCCTCATGCAGTTCCGACATATAACAGTGGGACGAATAAATTGAATATACGTCTCATGTAGTACTCTTTGCGACCCGACCTTCTTTGTGTTCGACCTTAGTTCTAAAGGTCCTCTTTATAGTTATTGGAGTCTATACGTCTACTGTGCTGGGAATGCCGTCTTTCACCTCTTCTTGATTTCTCGGAGAACTACTTTCACTTTCTCCTCTCACTTTTTCAACCGAATTTGAGTTGTAAGTCTTTTGCTTCTAATACCGTAGGCCAGGGTAGTGAAGTACCCTTTATCTACCCCTTTGTCATGTCACAGTCTCAAATAAAACCCCCCGAGGTTTTAGTGACATCTACCACTGACGTCGGTACTTTAATTTTCTGCGAATAAGGAACCTTCTTTTCAATACTGGTTGGATCTATCGTATAACTTTTCGTCTCTGTAATAAGACGGTTGTTTCCAGGTAGATCATCTGATACCAAAAAGGTCATCAGTACATACCTACACTCTCAACCTGACCCTTCTTTCGACTCGTGACTTCTTAACTACGAAAACTTGACACCATAACCTCTTCTGAGAACTCTCAGGGAACCTGACGTTCCTTTAGGTTGGTCAGATAAGATTTCCTCTAGTCAGGACCCACAAGTAACCTTCCTTAATACGATTTCGACTTTGAGGTCATGAAAACGGTGGAGTACACTTCTCAACTGAGTAACCTTTTCTGAGACTACGACCCTTCCTAACCCCTGTCCTCCTCTTCCCCTACTGTCTCCTACTCTACCGACCTACCGTAGTGACTGAGCTACCTGTACTCAGACTCACTTGAGACCCT
The DNA here is from genome assembly GCA_006410555.1 of Capra ibex. Taxonomy (NCBI): domain Eukaryota; kingdom Metazoa; phylum Chordata; class Mammalia; order Artiodactyla; family Bovidae; genus Capra; species Capra ibex. Next base: position 18,742,097 of record SJYO01016970.1, on the reverse strand, counting down.
CAACCACTACCTGTCCCTCCGGACCGTACGACGCTAAGTACCCCAGCGCTTCTCAGCATGTGTTGACTCGCTGACTTGACTTGAATAAAAAATACAATTTTAAAACAAAAGATATAAAAGTATTTATTTATTGAGATTCTAAATAATTTGATGAAGAGGAAAATTTCTTATATAAATTGAAATCAAAATAGGAATAATAGTTAAAATGTACTTTAGAAATTCTGAAACTCGCTTAAGAATCAAATGTCCGAATCAAATGCATAAAAGATATAGTGACCTATCAATTTAAATGTATCTTAAACCGTGTGACTTAAAAGGAGAATTATGGAAAACCATGACTAAAGAAGTCAAAATAAAATGTAAAAGAAATAGTATTTATTGTATAAGATAATGTCTAAAAGAAATAAACAGGTTTATCATTACTTTATAGAGGGATTAATTTTTTTTTTAAGGGTTCGTGACTACTGACGCCACGGTCGAGAATGTGTTTATAAGTAACCATCGATATACAATTCGTATTCGTCTTTCTTTTATTAGTGGTACTTTACAATACTTACATGTTGAAAGATTTGTCAACTAAAAATGAGATTTGTTAAGACCATAAAATTGTACTATTCGTCAAAAAGTGTTCCTTAGATACCACAACACAAGTTTCCACGTTCCGATATACATTGTGCAGAAGACACAGTTAGTAAAGCACGTTAATTAAAGGATTACTAGGACTTTGTAAACAGAATATGGACTTATTGGAGTAAGATCGTGGTCCGTTAAAAGACTTTGTAAAATTTACATTTTAAATAACCATTTAGGTTCGTTTATGTAACATCTGTCACACCCTTCCTTTTTGATTCATGGGTTGGAAAACAGTCACTTCACATATTATAAAAGAAACTGCCTTCGTTTCACTATATAAAGTACAGTGTCGAATCGACATTTTTATGGTACTGGAAAGTAGTCAGAGTTAATAATATTAATTATCGGAGTCCGACTTAGATGGACCCTTAGGGACTGGTATCAATTGTGTCTTTTGGATATCTTAGTTTACGTATCAGGAGTCGGTTTGACGTGACTCTATCCCACCGGGTCACTAGGTAAATAGTAAAAAAAGACAAATGAGACACAGACTGTACGTGAATAATTCAGAAAAGGACCCAGTAAAGTGTGACGACTTCTCCGTTTCACCTTTAGGGAGTCCTCCTGACGCAAAGGTCTCCTTCCCCTCCTCAAAATAAACACTACGGTAGTAGTAGAATAGCCCGTTCTCCCTTTGACAACCAAGACTATCTTAGGAAGGACGAAAAAATTTTCAGTATAGGTCACACTTACTCATGGGTTTCATCTCCTTTTAAGACTCCTTTTTTTTTTTTTGATGGAAAGACGTTTTACTATTATAAAAAGTTATCGATCCCTGGTGTGGAACGACTGCTCCCTGACATCGGGTGGTTCGAGGAGACAGGTACTTTAAAAAGTCCGTTCTTATGACCTCACCCAACGGTAAAGGATTAGGTCCTTTAGAAGTGTTGGTTCCCTAACTTGGACGTAGAGGACGTTAAGAGAACTTGACGTCCGTCTAAGAAAGTGGTGATCACGGTGGACCTTTCGGGTACGACTACTCCCTTCGGTCCTGGTTAACTCACGGTGTTTTTGAGACATTGTCAGAGGGTCTTTCTTTCGTCCTTACAATGCTTAGTTGTCTTCCTAACTAAGTTCCTTTCGGACGTAGAAAGTAACTTAAGATGTCCGATTGGTAGGAGTTGTCTCGTTGACCTTTATAAAATGATTTGCCCCATCACTGTTTTACGTTTATCTAACGAAAATTAACCCCTTTCTTAAGCCTTTGGAAATAAAAGGGATAAGAAAATGACTTTGAATCGTGAAATGAATCGATAATTAAATAATTTGTTCGGTATGGTTGTAAACGTTATGAAAACAGACACAGTGGTTGTCTTTTATGTTTATAATAGTTAGTATAAAGTGAAAATCTTTATGAAACTTTATGACAAATGTGGATGGTGATAAAGTTATATTATAAGGACCTGGACGGTGATAGACACCAATACATTGTTTCTGTACGTACGTAATAATATAGTGAAGAATTACTAAAGTATTGACGAAAAGTTATTTTAACTAAAGGAAAACCTTAGTAAACATAAAATAAAACACGTATACTTTTGTAAAAAAAAAGACTCAGACATCCGAAATGGTATCAAGTAGTCCGTGAGATAAATAGTCTAGATCCAGGAATTTAGATAAAGAGTGAAGGTGACATATTAGTATTCCCTAAACTAAATCCAGTATGGACTTACCAGATCGCCAAAAGGGATGAAAGAAGTTAAACTCAGACTAAACCATTATTCCTCAAGTACTAGACTCGGTGTCAGTCGAGAACCAGAACAAAAACAACTGACACATCTCGAAGAGGTAGAAACCGATGTTTCTTACATTAGTTAAACTAAAGCCACAACTGGTAGACCACTACAGATACACATCTCAGAAGAGAACACAACAACCTTCTCCCATAAACGATGCTGGTCACGTAAAAGAACCGTTTTGAGATAATCAGAAACGGGACGAAGTAAGGCGTAAGGTTCCGGTTTAAACGGACAATGAGGTCCACAAAGGACTGAAGGATGAAAACGTAAGATCAGGGGATATTACTTTTCCTGTAGAAAAACCCCACAATTAAGATTTTCCAGAACATCCAGAAGTATTTTGGCAAGTTGAAGTCAAAGAAGTCGTAATGAACGACCCCGTATCTGAACCTATTGACACTATAACTTACCGAACGGAACCTCTACTTGTCTCTAGTAAGACGGTAAAAACTCTAACGTAAAACCTGAGAAAACAACTGGCACTACCGATGAGGTAAAGAAGACTCCCTAAGGACGGGCGTCATCATCTATATTACCAGTAGACTCAATTTAAGTGAGTAAGGTCAGGTAAAATCAAGCGACTAAGGATCTTACAGATGCAAGTGGGAACGGTAGAGAACAAACTGGTGAAGGTTAAACGGAACTAAGTACCTAGATTGTAAGGTCCAAGGATACGTACAACGAGAAATATCATAACCTGGAGCGAAGATAGTGGTCAGTGTAGGTGTTGACCCATAACAAAAACGAAACCGAAGTAGGGAAGGAAGAAAGACCTCAATAAAGAGGTGACTAGAGGTCATCGTATGACCCGTGGATTACTGGACCCCTCAAGGAGAAAACCATAGGATAGAAAAACGGAAAAGGATGACAAGTACCCCAAGAGTTCCGTTCTTATGACTTCACCGAACGGTAAGGGAAGAGATCACCTGGTGTAAGACAGTCTGGAGAGGTGGTACTGGGCGGGCAGAACCCAACGGGGTGTCCGTACCGAACCAAAGTAACTCAATCTGTTCCGACACCAAGATTACACTAATCTAACTGATCAAAAGACACTCATACCAAAGTCACACAGACGGGAGACTACGGGAGAACGTTGTGGATGGTAGAATGAACCCAAAGAGAATGGAACCCGCACCCCATAGAGAAGTGTCGACAAGGTCGTTTCGTGTCGGTGACAAGGAATGGAACCTACTCCCCATAGAGGAATGGTGGAGGCAAGGACTGGAAGTTACACCCTATCGAGGAGATCCGGGAGGACACGGACGCGTCGGTGGCGAAGAGCCCACCGAAGAGGGGCGCCGGTGACTGGAGGCTTCGTCCCATCGAGGAGAGTCGGCGGCGATGATTGGAGCCTACGCCCCACAGAGGAGGGTCGGCGGCGGGGACTGGAACCTGCGCCCCAAAGAGGTGGTCCGGCGGTGACCAGAGCCTGAGCCCCATCGAGGAGGGCCGGTGGTGACTGGAGCCTGCGTCTCATCGAGGAGAGTCGGCGGCGAGGACTGGAGTCTACGTCCCATCGAGGAGAGCCGGCAAGGACGTGGCAGCGTCGGACCGTGGAATCCGGCGACAGGGACTCGAGCCTGTACCCCATCGAGGAAAGCCCGTGGACGCGAATTCACGCGGCCGAGCGTCGGCGGACACGAATTCTGGTAGGGGTACCTTTTCTTTACGTTTTTTCGTTTTACCGACAGACCCCTCCGGAATGTTTATCGACACCTTTCTTCTCTCCGCTTTTCGTTTCCTCTTTTCCTTTCTATATTCGTAGACTTAAGTCTCAAGGTTTCTTATCGTTCTTCTATTCTTTCGGAAGAAGTCGCTAGTTACGTTTCTTTATCTCCTTTTGTTGTCTTACCCTTTCTGATCGCTAGAGAAGTTCTTTAAATCTCCATGGTTCCCTTGTAAAGTACGTTTCTACCCAAGCTATTTCCTGTCTTTACCATTCCTGGATTTTCTTCGTCTTCTATAACTCTTCTTCACCGTTCTTATGTGTCTTCTTGACATGTTTTTTCTAGAAGTACTGGGTCTATTGGTACCACTACACTAGTGATTAGATCTCGGTCTGTAGAACCTTACACTTCAGTTCACACTTCACGAATCTTTCGTAGTGACGCTTGTTTCGATCACCTCCACTACCTTAAGGTCAACTCGACAAAGTTTAGGACTTTCTACTACGACACTTTCACGACGTGAGTTATACGGTCGTTTAAACCTTTTGAGTCGTCACCGGTGTCCTGACCTTTTACAGTCAAAAATAAGGTTAGGGTTTCTTACTGTTACGGTTTCTTACGAGTTTGATGACGTGTTAATGTGAGTAGAGTGTGCGATCATTTCCTTACGAGTTTTAAGAGGTTCGGTCCGAAGTCGTTATGTACTTGGCACTTGAGGGACTACAAGTACGACCAAAATCTTTTCCGTCTCCTTGGTCTCTAGTTTAACGGTTGTAGACGACCTAGTACCTTTTTCGCTCTCTCAAGGTCTTTTTGTAGATAAAGACGAAATAACTGATACGGTTTCGGAAACTGACACACCTAGTGTTATTTGATCTTTTAAGACTTTTTCTACCCTTATGGTCTGGTGGACTGGACACAGAACTCTTTAGACATACGTCCAGTCCTTCGTTGTCAATCTTGGCCTGTACCTTGTTGTCTGACCAAGGTTTATCCTTTTCCTCGTGCAGTTCCGACATATAACAGTGGGACGAATAAATTGAAGATACGTCTCAAGTCAAGTCAGGTCAAGTCAAGTCAGAGAGTCAGAACAGACTGAGAAACGTTGGGGTACTTAGCGTCGTGCGGTCCGGAGGGACAGGTAGTGGTAGAGGGTCTCAAGTGAGTCTGAGTGCAGGTAGTTCAGGTACTACGGTAGGTCGGTAGAGTAGGACCCAGCAGGGGAGGAGGAGGATGGGGGTTAGGGAGGGTCGTAGTCTCAGAAAAGGTTACTCAGTTAAGAAGCGTACTCTACAGGTTTCATGACCTCGAAGTCGAAATCGTAGTAAGGAAGGTTTCTTTAGGGTCCTAAATAGAGAAAGTCTTACCTCATGTAGTACTCTTTACGGCCTGACCTTCTTTGTGTTCGACCTTAGTTCTAACGGCCCTCTTTATAGTTATTGGAGTCTATACGTCTACTGTCGTGGGAATACCGTCTTTCACTTCTTCTCGATTTTTCGGAGGACTACTTTCACTTTCTCCTCACTTTTTCAACAGAATTTCGAGTTGTAAGTCTTTTCCTTCTAGTACCGTAGGCCAGGGTAGTGAAGTACCCTTTATCTACCACTTTGTCATGTTTGTCACAGTCTCAAATAAAAAAAACCGAGGTTTTAGTGACATCTACCACTGACGTCGGTACTTTAATTTTCTGCGAATGAGGAACCTTCTTTTCAATATTGGTTGAATCTATCGTATAACTTTTCGTCTCTGTAATGAAACGGCTGATTTCAGGCAGATCAGTTCCGATACCATAAAGTTCACCAGTACATACCTACACTCTCAACCTGACACTTCTTCCGACTCGTGACTTCTTAACTACGAAAACTTGACACCACAACCTCTTCTGAGAACTCTCAGGGAACCTGACGTTCCTCTAGGTTGGTCAGGTAAGACTTCCTCTAGTCGGGACCCTAAAGAAACCTTCCTTACTATGATTTCGACTTTGAGGTCATGAAACCGGTGGAGCACTCTTCTTAACTGAGTAACCTTTTCTGAGACTACGACCCTCCCTAACCCCCGTCCTCATTTTCCCCTGCTGGGTCCTACTCTACGGACCTACCGTAGTGCCTGAGTTACCTGCACTCAGACTCACTTGAGACCCTCTACCACTACCTGTCCCTCCGGACCGCACGACGTTAAGTACCCCAACGTTTCACAGCCTGTGCTGACTCTCTGACTTAACTTGACTTGACTTGACTCCGAAATGGTATGACGTCTCAGGTACCGTAGTTTTATGAATTCTTGTACACAGGATATGTTCGTTTAGGTAATCCGTTTTCGTGATTCTACAAGAAGATTCCAAACGTGACAAGGAGTTATACATCCGTATCTCGAGAAGTCTAGTGATATTACTTGGGTACGGAAAAGTTCTTAATAAAAAGGATGAAAGTTTCCAAATCTACGTTGTTATCATAGATTTTTGTAACTGTAAATTTTATTTCGGTACATTCTACACAAAATTCATACAGTCACTCTCTCACTCACTCACTTTCAGTGAGTCAACACAGGTCGTAAACACTTGGATACCTGATATGTCAGGCACCTTGAGAGATCCGGTCTTATGACCTCACCCATCGGAAAGGGAAGCGGTCCACTAGAAGGGTTGGGTCCCAAGTTTGGGTTCAGAGGTCGTAAAGTTCACCTAAGAAGTGGTAGACTCGGTATTCCCTTCAGGTTTCTACAGTCTATAATACTGTATAGAATGAACTATTGTCTGTGAATTGTGTGTAGGGACCTTGAGAAAAACCAGGCACCTTTGGATCCGAACACTTTCGTTTCAATACTTGGAAAGACTCACTGACTATTGAGATTTTTACTCATAGGATACTTGTTGTCCTCCTCACTATATTGGTCTGTACATTGGTCTTAGACACTCCCCACCAGTCAGTGATCCTAGTTCCATCTTCGTTATCAGACGTTGTACCGTGGTCAGTGCAAAGGACACCCTCAGAGACGAGTTTTAAAATCAAAGTAACTTGAAAAATAAAGATGGACATAAATATAGACTTTACTATTCTTTACATGGAGGTCTAAAAAATTCTGGTCTTTAACGGGTGTTAAAGTTTTTTCTTTAAATTTTTACATATTAAATCTATAAAGGTTCCATTCTCCGTAGAACCTTGTGGACGATTCGGTTCTATTGGACTGAGTAGATCGTTGGCACTTAGTCTACTCTGGGTAGAGAACAGAGATAAGGGGCGACCAAGGGTGGGTGAAGACTACGACCTAGTCCCGAACCTTGGTCTTTTGTGTAAATCATTCTACCCTTTCCGACCTCCGTTACTCCTGGTGTAGGTGAGGGTAATGAAGGACAGATGTTAAGGGTTACACTTTCCTTTCTCCTAAATTGAAAGTTAGTTCAAACTTCAAAACACATGATTTACAAAGACTTGTAAGACTGAAGACATAGTCCTAAGACAAGTCACTGAAATCCAAAGTACACCAAAAAATCGAAACAGTAGAGTCGAGTCGGTCTACTGTTTAAAGATATCTTTATGAGATATCTTAAAATTTCCCTATCATCTTACATTTTAATTTACCTTAACACCGATATAGTGTCCTCAGACATACAAGTCATATGTCAAATGTGACTAGAAACAGAGAAAGGAGTCTATGTATTTTGACGATGAGGTTGATTAAACGAAAACAGTCTAAGGGTCAGTCCGGGACGGAAAGTCTAAACAAGAACGGACTTCTCGGACTAAAGTAAAGTAAGTTCACGTAAGATTTGGGGTAGGTGGGTCGGTCCGACCGAGTGTAAGTGACTAAGTCGTTATAAAATAAATTGAGCACATACACACACACACACACACACGCGCGCACACACACACACACAATCAGTGAGTCAACACAGACTGAGAAACACTGTGGTACCCGATATAGGGGGGACTGAGAAGACAGGTATCCGAGTAGGTCCGTGCTTATGACCTCACCCAACGGTAAGGGAAGAGGTCCCCTAGAAGGACTGAGTCTCTACCTTGGGACCAGAGGACGTAATGTCGGTCTAAGAAATGACAGACTCGGTGCCTTCGGGTAAATTGACACATCGGGTGTAATTAAGAGAGGAAATTTAGGGATAACAAGAAATATTATGGTAAATAAACTGAATAGTAATGGTATAAGATAAACATATATTAAAACGTGGAAATAAAGACACAAATAGTTACTTTATTTCCTATGGTACTTCAACATATAGGAACTTCATATGTCCCTATCGATAAAAAGTTAGAAAAGAAATTCATTTACAATTTACTATAAAAAGAATTAAAGAAAAAACTTTAACACCCGTTAAAGACCAGAATTTTTTAGACCTCCATGTAAAGAATAGTAAAGTCTATATTTATGTCCATCTTTATTTTTCAAGTTACTTTGATTTTCGACTAAGAAACTTTTAACTTTATTTTAACTATTTGGAAATCGTTCTGTATACTTCCTTTTTTTTTCCGAGTTTAGTTATTTTAGTCTTTACTTTTTCTTTAATCTCAGTTGTGGAATCTTTATGTTTCTTAGTATTCTCTGAAGATCTTTGTTGATATGTGATTTTTTTACCTGTTGGATCTTCTTTACCTGTTTAATAATCTTTCCATGTGAAAGGATTCTGATTTGGTTCTTCTATGTCTTTTATATTTGTTTGGTCAATGGTCATTACTTTAACTTGGTTATTAAATTTTGAGGATTGTTTGTTTTTAGGTCCTGGTCTACCACAGTGTCCACTAAAGATGGTTTGTTGATTTCTTCTCAATTGTATATAGGAAGACTTTGATCAGATTTTAAGACTTCTTCTTCCTTGTGAAAGTTTGAATTAGATACTCCGGTCGTAGTGGGACTATTGTTCTGATTCTTTAGTGATTTTCCTTTTAATGTTTGGTTATGACGACTACTTGTATCTACATTTTAGAAGTTGTTTTATGATCGTTTGCTTGAACGTGTTATATAATTTCTAGAATGAATGTGACACTAGTTCACCTTAAATAGGGTCCCCACGTTTCTAAATAGTTATACATGTTTTGTTATTCCCACTATGTGGTGTAATTGTTTTAAGTCTTTTTTTTTTAGTATGTTAAGAGGGTTATCTATGTCTTTTCCTAAAACTATTTTAAGTTGTGGGTAAATAGTATTTTTAAGAGGTCTTTCGTCTGTGTTTCTCTTGTACGACGACGACGACGACGATTCAACGAAGTCAGCACAGACTGAGACACGCTGGGGTATCTTCCGTAGGGTGGTCGGAGGGGGCATGGACCCTAAGAGGTCCGTTCTTGTGACCTCACCCAACGGTAAAGGAAGAGGTTACGTACTTTCACTTTTTACTTTCACTTCAGCGAGTCAGCACGGACCGAGAATCGCTGGGGTACCTGACGTCGGATGATTCGAGGAGACAGGTACCCTAAAAGGTCCGTTGTCATGATCTCACCCCACGGTAACGGAAGAGGGTTTCTCGTATACAGTCGTATTATTTACTTTATATACTGTTTGTTTCGATAGTAGAATGAGTTACCACTTTTCGACTTTTATAAAGGAGATTCCAGTCTCTATTATGTTCCTACGGGTGGGACTAGTGTAAATGAGTCACATCAAACCCCTCAGGTATCGTTGGTCTTCTTTGTCCTTATCTTCTTTAGGGTTAACTTTTTCTTTTGTGTTTGATGATGATAAACGTCTACTGTACGATGACGTGTGTTTTCGTTCGTTTCTACGATGTTTTGATAGTCTAAAATAATTACTTAATTCATTTCAACTTCTATGTTTCAATTATTTCTCTTTATACAATATCAATATATGTGATTTTTTTAGTCTTTTTCCTTAATTCCTTTGTTGTGATAAACGGTAGTATAGTTTTTATTATCCTAGTCAAGTTAAGTCAGAGAGTCAGAACAGGCTTAGAAACACTGGGGTACATGTCTCGTACGGTTCGAAGGGACAGGTGGTGGTTGAGGACCTCGAATGAGTTTGAGTATAGGTAGCTCAGTCACTGCGGTAGGTTGGTAGAGTAGGAGACAACCGGACAAGAGGAGGGAAGTTTGAAAGGGTCGTAGTCCCAGAAAAGATTACACAGTCAAGAAGTATAGTCCCCCGGTTTCTTAATCTCGAAGTCGAGGTCGTACTTAGGAAGGTTACTTATCAGTCCTGACTAAAAGAAATTCTAACTGACCAAACTAGTGGAACGTCAGGTTCTTTGAGAGTTCCCAGAAGAAGTTATGATGTCAAGTTTTCATAGTCAAGTAGTCGTGAGTCAAAGAAATTCCAGTTTGAGAGTATAGGTATGTATTGATGACCTTTTGGTATTGAAACTGATATGTCTCGAAACAACCGTTTCATTACAGAGACGAAAAATTATAAGATAGATCCAACAAGTATTAAAAAGAAGGTTCCTCGTTCGTAGAAAATTAAAGTACCGACGTCAGTGGTAGATGTCACTAAAACCTCGGGTTCCTTTATTTCGGACTGTGACAAAGGTGACAAAGATGTAGATAAACGCTACCTCTTCGAGATGTGTCAGTCGTTTTGGTTCTGACCCTTGACTGACACCGAGTCTATTACTTGAGGAATAATTGTTTAAGTCTGAGTTTAACTTCTTTCACCCCTTTTGGTGATCTGGTAAGTCCATACTGGATTTAGTTTAGGGAATACTAATATATCACCTTCACTCTTTATCTAAATTCCCTGATCTCGACTATCTGTCTCACGGACTACATGATATCTACCTCCAAGCACTGTAACATGTCCTCTGTTCTTAGTTCTGGTAGGGGTCCTTTTTGTTTACGTTTTTTCGTTTTACAGACAGACTCCTCCAGAATGTTTATCGACACTTTTCTTCCCTTCACTTTTCCTTTCTATAAGGGCAAACTTCCGTCTCAAGGTTTCTTATCGTTCTTCTCTATTCTTTCGGAAGGAGGTGATAGTCACGTTTCTTTATTTCCTTTTGTTGTCTTACCCTTTTTGATCTCTAGAGAAGTTCTTTTAGTCTCTATGGTTCCCTTGTAAAGTACGTTTCTACCCGAACTATTTCCTGTCTTTACCATACCTGGATTGTCTTCGTCTTCTATAATTCTTCTCCACCGTTATTATGTGTCTTCTTGATCTGTTTCTTCAGAATTACTGGGTCTATTAGTACTACCACAGTAGTGAGTTGATCTCGGTCTGTAGGACCTTACACTTCAGTTCACCCGGAATCTTTCGTAGTGATACTCGTTTCGATCAACTCCACTACCTTAAGGTCACCTTGATAAAGTTTAGGACTTTTCTACTACGACACTTTCACGGTCATTTAAACCTTTTGAGTCGTCACCGGTGTCCTGACCTTTTCCAGTCAAAAGTAAGGTTAGGGTTTCTTTCGCTTACGATTTCTTACGAGTTTGATGACGTGCTAACGTGAGTAGAGTGTGTGATCATTTCGTTACGTGTTTAAGAGGCTCGGTCCGAAGTCGTCATACACTTGGGACTTGAAGGTCTACAAGTTCGACCAAAATCTTTTCCGTCTCCTTGGTCTCTAGTTTAACGGTAGTAAGTGACCTAGTACCTTTTTCGTTCTCTCAAGGTCTTTTTGTAGATAAAGACGAAATAACTGATTCGGTTTCGGAAACTGACATATCTAGTGTTATTTGACAACTCTTAAGACTTTCTCTACCCTTATGGTCTGGTGGATTGGACGGAGAACTCTTTGGAGATACGCATTCCTTCGTTGTCAATCTTGACCTATACCTTGTTGGCTGACCAAGGTTTATCCTTTTCCTCATGTAGTTCCGACATATAACAGTGGGACGAATAAATTGAATATACGTCTCATGTAGTACTCTTTACGACCCGGTGGACTTCGCTTCTCGATTGAGTAAACTTTTCTGGGACTAAGACCCTTTCTAACTCCAGTCCTCCTCTTCCCTACTGTCTCCTACTCTACCTACCTACGGTAGTAGCTGAGCTACCTGTACCCAAACCCACTTAAGGCCCTCAACCACTACCTGTCCGTCCGGACAGTACGACGGCAAGAGCCCCAGTGTTTCTTAGTCTGTACTGACTCACTGACTTGACTTGACTTGACTTCCCTGGTCTACGGTGCTAGAATGAAAAAACTTACAACTAGAATGAAAAAATCTTACAACTTAAAATTCGGTCGAGAAGGTGACAGGAGAAAGTGAAAGTAGTTCTTCGAGAAATCAAGAACAATGGGAAGACGGTATTCTCACGACAGTAGACGTATTGACTCCAATAACTATAAAGAGGACCGTTAGAACTAAGGTCGAACACGAAGTAGGTCGGACTGTAAAGAGTAATATATGAGACTTATATTCAATTTATTTGTACCACTGTTATACGTTGGAACTACAAGAGAAAAGGGTTTAACCTTGGTCAGGTGACAAAGTACAGTTCAAGATTGACAACGAAGGACTGGAAGTATGTCTGAAGAGTCCTCCACCCATTTCACCAGACTATAAAGGTAGAGGAACTATTAAAAGGTGTCAAATAACACTAGGTGTGTCGGTTTTCGAAATCGTATCAGTTACTTCGTCTACAAAAAAGACCTTAAGAGAACCAAAAAGATACTAGGTTATCTACAACCGTTAAAATAGAGACAAAGGAGACGGAAAAGATTTAGGTCGAACTTGTAGACCTTCAAGAACCAAGTGCATGACAACTTCGGACCAAACCTCTTAAAACTCGTAATGAAACGATCGTACACTCTACTCATGTTAAATCACCATCAAACTTGTAAGAAACCGTAATGGAAAGAAACCCTAACCTTACTTTTGACTGGAAAAGGTCATGGAAAGGTCACGACTCAAAAGTTTAAACGATCGTATAACTCACGTCGTGAAAGTGTTGTAGTAGAAAGTCTTAAACTTCATCGAGTTGACCTTAAGGCAGTGGAGGTGACCGAAACAAGTATCACTAAAAAGGATTCCGGGTGAACTGAAGTGTGAGATTCTATAGACCGGGATCCACTCACTAGTGTGGTAACACCAATAGACCCAGTAATTCTGAAAAAACATATCAAGAAGACACATAATAACGGTGGAGAAGAATCATAGAGGACGAAGACAATCCAGGTATGTTAAAGACAGAAAATAACACGGGTAAAAAGATACTTTATAAGAGAACCATAGAGAGTAAAAGAACTTCTCCAGAGACAGAAAGGGTAAGATAACAAAAGGAGATAAAGAAACGAACTAGTGACTCCTTCGGAAAGGATAGAGAGGAACGATTAGAAACCTTGAGACGTAAGTCTACCGACATAGAAAGGAAAAGAGGAAACGGAAATCAAAGAGAAGAAAAGAGTCGAAAACATGTCGGAGGAACTGTTAGTAAAACGGAAAAACGTAAAAAGAACCCTTACCAAAACTAGTGTCGGAAGACAAGTTGTAGTACTTGGAGACGGGTATCAAGAAGTCTGTGAGATAGTCTAGAGTAGGGGACTTAGATAAACAGTAAAGGCGACATATTTAGTATTCCCTAAACTAAATCCAGTATAGACTTACTAGATCGCCAAAAGGGATGAAAGAAGTTAAATTCAGACTTAAACCATTATTCCTCAAGTACTAGACTCGGCGTCAGTCGAGGGCCAGAACAAAAACGACTGACATATCTCGAAGAGGTAGAAGTCGACGTTTCTTATATTAGTTAGACTAAAACTATAACTGATAGACTAACAGGTACTCCTCTCAGAAGAGAACACGACAACGTTCTTCCACAAACGATACTGGTCACGTAAGAGGTCCGTTTTGAGACAATCGGAAACGGAACGAAGTAAAACATGAGGTTCCGGTTTGAACGGACAATGAGGTCGATAGAGAACTGAAGGATGAAAACGTAAAGTCGGGGGACTAACTTTTCCCGAAGAAAAAAGGTAACCAAGATCTTCAAGAACATCAAGAAGTATCTTGGTAAGTTAAAGTCGAAGAAGGTGTAATTACCAAACCCGTATCTGAACCTAATGACACTATTACTTACAACGAGACCCTTGTTTTTCTCTAGTAAGACAGCAAAAACTCTAACGTGAGTTTATGACGTAAAACTTGAGAAAACGATTGACCTCCTGATGAGGCAAAGAAGATTCCCTAAGAACGGGTGTCATCATCCACATCGTCAGTAGACTTAATTTAAGAGGGTAAGGTAAGGTAAAATCAAGTGACTAAGGATTTTACAACTAAAAGTAAGAACGGTAGAGGACAAACTGGTGAAGATTAAGTACTTAGATTGTAAGTTCCAAGGATACGTTTTAACAAGAAATGTTGTAATCTGAATGAAGGTAGTGGTAAGTGTCGATGTTGACCCACAACAAAAGTGAAACCGAGTCGGAGAAGTAATAAAAACCTCCATAAAGAGGTGAAAAGAGATCATCTTATAACCCTTTGTAGACTTAACCCCTCAAGTAGAAAGTCACAGTATAGAAAAACGAAAAAGTATAACAAGTACTCCATCTTACCTTATCTTATGGATCCTTATTTGAATGGGTATGTCTATTTTCTCGACAGGAGACTTTTGATATTCTGTGACTACTTTCTTTCACTTCTACTGTATTCGATTACCTTTCTATAAGATACATGAACTTAAACTTCTTAGTTATAACGCTTTTACTGACATGATGGATTCCCTTGGATATCTAAGTTATGTTAGGGATAGTTTTATGGTTACCGTAAAAAGTGTCTTGATCTTGTTTTTCAAATTTTGTATATACTTTCGTGTTTCCTGGGATTGATAGGTTTGTTAAAATTCTTTCTTTTTGTCTCGACCTCTTTAGTGTGAAGGACCAAAGGTTGACATGATGGTTCGATGCCATTAGTTTTGTCACACTTAGATGAACTTTTGTTTGTGTGTCTAGTTGTCTTGTCTTTTCTCACGGGTCTTTATCTGGGTGTGGAAATCCGTTAATTAGATGTTGTTTCCGCCGTTCTTATATATTACCTTTTCTCTGTCAAAGAAGTTATACAACACGATACTTTTGACGTGTCGAGGTTCATTTTCTTAGTTTAATCTTGTAAGAAATCGTGTTATATGTTTTTATTTAAGTTCTATCTAATTTCTTGATTTACATTCTAACCTATGGTATTTTGAAGATCTCCTTTTGTATCCACCTTATGAGAAAGGGTATTTAGTATCTTTATACAAAAACATAAACAGAACATTTCTTTTATTTTCGTTTTTATTCGTCTATCCTAGATTAATTTGAATTTTCGAAAACGTGTCGTTTTCTTCGGTAGATGTTTTATTCTAAACGTTTACTATACTGACTATTCCCTAATTATACAAATTCTATATATTTGTCGAGTACGTTGAGCTGTAGTTTCTTTGACTAAATTTTTACCCGTCTCTTCAAATTATCTGTAAAAAAAAGATATTTCCTGTACATCTATTGGTTATCCTTGTACTTTTCTACGAGTTGTAGTGATTCGTAATCTCTTTACTAAGTTTTTGTATGTACGTATGTATAAGTATCGTCATAATAAATGTGAACAATTCTATACATATGTTGGCTTCACAGGTAGTTTTCTACTTTCCTATTTCTTCCATACCGTATATGTACATCTTATCCTATGATGAATCGTTATTTTTCTCGTTTTAAAACGAGAAACGTTGGTACACCTATCTGAACCTCCCGTAATACGATTCACTTTTTTCAGTCTGTCTCTTAGTTTATGACATACTACAGTGAATAGACACCTCAGATTTTTTATGTTGTTTGATCAGTTGGAGTGTTCTTTTCTTTGTCTGGGTGTCTGTATCTCTTGTTTGATCACTAATTGTCGACTTCCCCACCCCTTTTATCCTCACCTCCTCACTCTCGTGTTTAATAACCCGTATTCTATCCGAGTTCCTACATAACACGTTGTACCTTTCATGTCTGTCATAAAACTTTGTTATTTACTTTTCATCCAAAACTCTTAACTTTTTTAAATTTTTTTTAAAAATGACTTAAAAAATGGTCTTTTTAGATAAGGGTTAGTATAGACATATATTTCTTGTATTTAGACTTTTACAATAAACGAATATACATTTATAAGATCCTCACACGAAATTTCTCTAGAGTCCAAAATAAATTTTGTGTATTTTTCACCCTCCGTTTTCTTTCTACAGAGTTCCCAGAACACATAAAATCTCTCCTTACAGTTCTTACACCCGAAGGGTCGAACATTTTGTTATTGAAGAAACTAACCTATAAGTCAACACGAAACGGACGTAAAAGACAAAAATTTAGGTTTCCATTTAAATTGGATCCTTTTTCTATAAAGACAAACAGCCAAAGTTTTCGATGAAAAAAAGTAAAACAAGAAAAAAAAATTTGGTCCCTAGAAAACTTTAAACTTGAGATGGGAACAAATGGTCACACTCAAAACGAAATCTCCAATTCAAACATTGTCAACGAAGAGATAGGGACTTTTCGTTTTCTGTCCTCTCTAATAATCCCTTTAAGACAACCACTTTAATAAGGGTTACTAGGATAAATTCCGTCTAATACGAATCATTGATTTTGTTGTTGTACGAAAAGTTTTAACATAAAACCCCTACAACATTATTTTCATCGACACTGGGTATTTTATAAGGGAACGGTAAAGTAGTTTGTAGATGGGGGTTTTTTCAAGGTAAAAACTTGAGTGTGTTTTTCATAAAGACACCAAAACACGGAATGAGTCTACGAATCGTTGGTTATGATTATTAATTATAGGAGAACTGTAAAGGGGATCAAAACGTGTAAAAAAAGTTGTGTTGAAAGTTATAAACCCAATTAAGAAAAGACTCAGTACCAAGATTTCGTCACTTTTTGTTGATTCTTAAGGACTATAGGTAGCATATTCAACTAAGATTACAATATACAGACTGTTATTGATTGTAAGGAGGGTTAAATATTTCGAGTCATTAGACATGAAGAGAGAATAAGAGAATATTATTTTAGTTTTTACTTTTAATTTTTCAGTTGAAGACTCAGTCGTTTTTATATCTTAACCTTCGACTTGAATTTAAAATTATGATATTTATTTCATTAAAGTTTACTCAGTGACTAATTGTTTTTTTATTTTTAGTCTATACTTTTTTTCCAGTACTGAAAAACCAGATGACCCTCTGGTTCTTTGTAGATTTCTGACCTGTATGTAAAATTCGGTACCCCACCTGTTTGGTATTGAATACCCGGTTTCTCCGGGTGGAGGACAAAAATATACACTCGATTCCTATAAAAGAAGTAAAATTCTCAAACTTTTTTTAGATTTCTCATTATCATAAATTACTTTACATCTTTTATTTGAGAGACCGAAGTATTTATCAAAAAAACCGTGTCAGTACAAATAAATGTATAGTAGATATGAATGTATAACAGATAGGAGTAAATAAATGTGTAACAGTAAACATATAACAGACACCGGTGAAAGTACGTGTTAATAGTATCCAATTTAGAGCTTTATAGTGGAGAAATAAGAAGATCTTTACTTAAATTGTCGAGACCGTGTTATCAACCGTAAAGGGAATTAAGAAAATAAAGTAAAGGGAAATTGGTTCGTGTACAAATAAAAGTTTTTTTCTATCGGTCTTAATTTAATGTGAGTCAAGTCAAGTCAAGTCAAGTCAGCACAGACTGAGACACTGGGGTACTTAGCGTCGTGCGGTCCGGAGGGACAGGTAGTGGTTGAGGGCCTCAAGTGGTTTTAAGTACAGGTAGCTCAGTCACTACGTTTGATCGGTAGTGTAGGAGACAGAAGGGGAAGAGGAGGACGGGGGTTAGGGAAGGACGGACGTAGTCTCAGAAAAGGTTACTCAGTCGAGAAACGTACTCCACTGGTTTCATAACCTTAAAGTCGAAGTTGTAGTCAGGAAGGTTACTTGTGGGTCCCGACTAGAGGAAATCTTACCTGACCAACCTAGAGGAACGTCAGGTTCCCTGAGAGTTCTGAGAAGACGTTGTGGTGTCAAGTCTTCGTAGTTAAGAAGCCACGAGCCGAAAGGAGTGTCAGATTAAGAGTGTAGGTACGTACTGGTTACCTTTTTCAAAAGATCGGAACTGATCTGCCTGGACACAACCGTTTCATTGCAGAGACAAAAAGTCATACAATAGATCCAACCAGTATTGAAAGGAAGGTTCCTCTTTCGCAGAAAATTAAAGTACCGACGTCAGTGGTAGACGTCACTAAAACCTCGAGTCTTTTGATTTCAGTCGGTGACAAATGTGACAAAGGGGTAGATAAAGGGTACTTGACTACCCTGGTCTACGGTACTACAGTACTAGAATCAAAAACTTACAACTCGAAATTCGGTTGAAAAAGTGAGATGAGAAAGTGAAAGTAGTTCTCCGACAAATCAAAGAGAAGTGAAAGACGGTATTCCCAGTACAGTAGACGTATAGACTCCAATAACTATTAAGAGGACCGTTAGAACTAAGGTCGAACACGAAGAACGTCGGGACCCAAAGAGTACTACACGAGACATATATTCAATTTATTCGTCCCACTGTTATGTGTCGGAACTCCATGAGGAAAAGGATAAACCTTGGTCAGACAATGAGGTACAGGTCAAGATTGACAACGAAGGACTGGACGTATGTCTAAAGAGTTCTCCGTCCAGTCAACCAGATCATAAGGGTTGAGAAAGTCTTTAAAGGTCAAATAACGCTAGGTGTGTCAGTTTCCGAAACCGTATCAGTTATTTCGTCTTTATCTACAAAAAGACCTTGAGAGAACGAAAAAACTACTAGGTTGCCTACAACTGTTAAACTAGAGACTAAGGACACGGAAAAGATACAGTCTCTTGAAGGTCGAACTTGTGGACCTACAAGTACCAAGTACATGGCGACTGAGGACCGAACCTCTTAAAACTCGTAAGGAAATGATCGTACACTCTACTCACGTTAACACGCCATCAAACTCGTAAGAAATCGTAACGGAAAGAAACCCTAACCTTACTTTTGACAGGAAAAGGTAAGAACACCGGTGACGACTCAAAAGGTTTAAACGACCGTATAACTCACGTCGTGAAATTTCGTAGTAGAAAGTCTTAAACTTTATCGAGTTGACCATAAGGTAGTGGAGGTGATCGAAACAAGTATCGATCACCCATTTGTTGTCTTACCCTTTCTAGTTTCTAGAGAAGTTCTTTTAATTTCGATGGTTCCCTTGTAAAGTACGTTTCTACCCAAACTATTTCCTGTTTTTACCATACCTGGATTGTCTTCGTCTTCTATAATTCTTCTCCACCGTTCTTATGTGTCTTCTTGACATGTTTTTTCTCGAAGAACTGGGTCTATTAGTGTTACCACATAAGTGAGTGGATCTCGGTCTGTTGGATCTTACACTTCAGTTCACCCGGAATCTTTCGTAGTGATCAGTCCAGATCTATCTAATATAATCGTTAGTGGAGACTGAAACTTTAATGTCATAATGAGTTCTTGATTTTACAGATCATAAGAGAACTACAACTGACTCTCGACACTCTACTACCAATCCTTGTAGTCTTCACACTGAATAGTCATCGTCGAGGACGAGACTTGATGTCACCTCGAACATCAAGAGATCGACCGACATCATTACTGACACGCTTTGGACTCGGCCAGTAAACTAAGAGATTATTTAGTAAATGTCATTAGTTAAGATAGTGTATCACCCTTATCATTACTAAGACATAGTCAAAACAAAGAGTTATCTATCTATGTTGACCTTGGTAAGTTGAAGGTATCATAGACCACAGAGATCGAAAAGGAACATGTCATACATAGACTTTCGAAATCTATCTACTATCTATCTATCTTTCTATCCACCTATATCTATCTATTTATTCCGTTTAATACATCACTTCATTCTTGACCTCTCTGAATTCTGTTTTTAGGTGTGAAATCTTTTTTATAAAAGTTGAGAAAGACAAACAAACAAGAGAAAGGGACGCTTCTTAAATGGTATTACCGTGGGGTGAGGTCAAGAGAACGGACCTTTTAGGGTACCTACCTCCTCGGACCATCCGACGTCAGGTACCCCAGTAATTCTCAGCCCGTGCTGACTAGTTGAAGTGAAAGTGAAAAATGAAAGTAAGTAACCTCTTCTTTTACCGTTGGGTGAGGTCATAAGAACGAACCTCTTAGGGTCCCTGTCTCCTCGGATCACCCGACGGTAGATACCCCAACGTGTCTCAGTCTGTGCTGACTTCGCCGAATCGTCGTCGTCGTCGTTGTCGTCGTCGTACCAAATAACCATTTTACTAATAAGTTTTATAATTTACCATAGTAGATACTATAATATTCTCATTTTCAAACCTTGAACTTAATTTTACTGATGTTCTCTTTGACTACAAATTTTATTAGAGATCAAAGAAACATATGTAACTATCTTAAGTTAAAGTCTTTTTATTGATGAGATTTGTGAACCTCTAGTCTGAACCACGTATTTTAATAGACGAACTTTTTACGATTGTGTTGTTACAAGTGTTATTTTCGTGTTTGTTTAAAACGGTCGGTGTTGTCTTCTCTGAATGTCTTCGAATGGAACAAAATCGTTTTACTTAAGGAGTCAATAAAACGTAACAGAATACAACCCATGATTCTAATTTCTACATCAACGTCGTATAAAATAAATAGAAGAATTGAATGAATATTAAATGAAAGAATTTTTAATAATGAAAGTTTTGTTAAAGAAACCATAAGTTAAAATTTTGAAGAATATTGTACATTGAACACAATTTTTTACATGTTCCCTTACACATTTTCTCTTCATATCACGAATTCTAGTGTCTACGTGAACGGTCTACTGGACCGTTTTGGAGTGAGACTGAACGGTCGATTCGGTGTCATCCGTCTAATGAAAAGACGTGGAATTAAAGTATTATATATTCTTGTCATAATCATAAGCGGTCAATTCACTATCCTCTTAATTTCCTTTGGTTGATATATTGTATGACTCATACTACGGACCTTTCTTCATTCAGGAACTATTAGTAATTGTAAATTATAAAAAACAGTTTAACAGTAAGTTTTTTCGTTTAAGTTTCTATAAAGGTTTCACTAGGTCACTACGACACAGACTATTCGGTATGAATTTGTCAAGTAGTACCATCTGAGTGTGACTTTGGGACAAGATGTAGGAAGACTAGATGAATACCTTATAAGAAATCTTTTTTTTTACACCTTCTGTACTTTAAGTACAGAAAAACTCAATAGAAAGTTCAGGACTTATGAATGAATACTTAGATAAATTTATAAGATTGTCATTCTCTTTGTGTTCCAAAATCTGTTTCAGGTTTTACTAACTATGTAAAACCAAATTTAAAAGGTGTGTCAGGAAAGTCAGAAACTGGGTGACTTTACAAAGGTATACCTGGTGTTGAAATTTTCTAACCAGTCATTCTGTGGTACACTATCGGTTACACGATTTACCTGTAAAGATTTGAGTATAGATTAAACTAGGAAAACCAGAAAACTAGGGTGAAATGTAGTGGTTTAGTTGACTTGAATTAATTATGAACGACTGGTGTTTGAGACAGTCAATGTGACCCGGAATTTGAAGTAGTTGCGTAACCTGTACTCGAACTCATTTGAAACCCCCTATGTACTTCCTGTCCCTTCGGACCACGTGACGTCAGGTACCCCAACGTTTCTCAGTCTGTGTTGAATCGTTGACTTGTTGTAATTTAAATTATTATGAATAGAAAGAAACATGAAGAGACTAGTATCTTAAGGTCAGAAGGAATATTCACGGAGAAGGAAACTGATAGAAGTTTATTTAGAGAGTATTTTTAGGTTATGTACGAAGAGAAAAGTCAGATCGACTGAAAAGATTCTATGGTACTCAATAAGGTTCTGGTTAAAGGTTCCTTTGCGACTGTAGGTATAGTGGGGTTGAGAGAGATAACTAAGGAAGGTGTGTGGAGGAACTTATCAATGGACTTTTGAAGAAATCTTGGTGTTAAAATCGTATATAGTTGGACTTAATAAAAAGAAGGTTAAATCGAGAAGACAATAAAGAATGAACTAATTACCATCGTAGTCTTTGGGGTAGTGAGTTCAACTTTCGTACCTTCAAAAGATTCGTAGAAGGAGGACCATTGAAAGATAGAGGTTAGGTAGTTTACGATTATAACTAAAAATAAGACTTTATAAATAAGTGAAGTTGGAAGTCAGAAGAATTATGGTAACTGGATCAAGTAATAAATAGTGAATGTAGTGATGTTTTCGGAATCTTTTGATCAATCTCGATCCAAAAATTAAGATAAACACAAATCGACTAGGTTCACGGGTAGAAACGTACTTTACAAAGGAACCATAGAGATTAAAAGAACTTCTCTAGAGATCGGAAAGGGTAAGACAACAAAAGGAGATAAAGAAACGTGACTAGTGACTCCTTCCACAAGAATAGAGTGAACGTTAAGAAACCTTGAGACGTAAGTCTACGAATATAGAAAAGAAAAGAGGAAACGAAAAGTGAAGAGAAGAAAAGTGTCGATGAACATTCCGGAGGGGTCTGTCGGTGGAACGAAAAAACGTAAAGAAAAGGTATCCCTACCAGAACTAAGGACAGAGGATATGTTACAGTACTTGGAGTCAAGTATCAAGTAGTCCGTGAGATAGATAGTCTAGATCCGGGAATTTAGATAAAGAGTGAAGGTGACATATTAGTATCCCCTAAACTAAATCCAGCATGGACTTACCAGATCGTCAAAAGGGATGAAAGAAGTGAAATTCAGACTTAAACCGTTATTCCTCAAGTACTAGACTCGGTGTCAGTCGAGGGTCAGAACAAAAACGACTGACATATCTCGAAGAGGTAGAAGCCGATGTTTCTTATATTAGTTAGACTAAAGCCACAACTGGTAGACCACTATAGGTACACATCTCAGAAGAGAACACAACAACCTTCTCCCACAAACGATACTGGTCACGCAAGAAAATCGTTTTGAGATAATTGGAAATGGGACGAAGTAAAACATGAGGTTCCCGTTTAGACGGACAGTGAGGTCCAAAAAGAACTGAAGGATGAAAACGTAAGGTCAGGGGATCTTACTTTTCCTGTAGAAAAACCCCACAATCAAAATTTTCCAGAACATCCAGAAGTATCTTGGTAAGTCGAAGTCGAAGAAGTCACAATGACCAACCCCGTATCTGAACCTAATGACACTATAACTTACCAAACGGAACCTCTGTTTTCCTCTACTAAGACAGTAAAAACTCTAACGTAGGTTCATGACGTAAAGCCTGAGAAAACAACTGGTACTACCGATGAGGTAAAGAAGACTCCCTAAGGACGGACGTCATCATCTATATTACCAGTAGACTCAATTTAAGTGGGTAAGGTCAGGTAAAATCAAGTGACTAAGGATCTTACAACTACAAGTGAGAACGGTAGGGGACAATCTGGTGAAGGTTCAAAGGAACCAAGTACCTGTATTGTAAGGTCCAAGGATACGTTATAACGAGAAATGTCGTAACCTGGAACGAAGATAGTGGTCAGTGTAGGTGTCGACCCAAAACAAAAACGAAACCGAGGTAGGGAAGTGAGAAAGTCCGTTTCTACCAGAGCTATTTCCTGTCTTTACCATACTTGGATTGTCTTCATCTTCTATAATTGTTCTTCACCGTTCTTATGTGTCTTGACATGTTTTTTCTAGAAGTGTTAGTTCTATTAGTGCTACCATACTAGTGAGTGGATCTCGGTCTGTAGGACCTTACACTTCAGTTCACCCGGAATCTTTCGTAGTGATACTTGTTTCGATCACCTCTACTACCTTAAGGTCAACTCGATAAAGTTTAGGACTTTCTACTACGATACTTTCACGACGTGAGTTATACGGTCGTTTAAACCTTTTGAGTCGTCACCGGTGTCCTGACCTTTTCCTGTCAAAAAAAAAGGTTAAGGTTTCTTTCCGTTACGGTTTCTTACGAGTTTGATGACATGTTAACGTGAGTAGAGTGTACAATCATCTCATTACGAGTTTTAAGAGGTTCGGTCCGAAGTCGTCATGTACTTGGTACTTGAAAGTCTACAAGTTCGACCAAAATTTTTTCCTTCTCCTTGGTCTCTAGTTTAACGGTTGTAGGTGACCTAGTAGTTTTTACGTTCTCTCAAGGTCTTTTTGTAGATAAAGACAAAATAACTGATACGGTTTGGGAAACTAACACACCTAGTGTTCTTTGACACCTTTTAAGACTTTCTCTACCCTTATGGTCTGGTGGACTGGACGGAGAACTCTTTGGACATACGTCCAGTCCTTCGTTGTCAATCTTGACCTGTATCTTGTGTCTGACCAAGGTTTATCCTTTTTCATACAGTTCCGACATATAACAGTGGGACGAATAAATTGAATGTACGTCTCATGTAGTACTCTTTGCGACCCGACCTTCTTCGTGTTCGACCTTAGTTCTAACGGCCTTCTTTATAGTCATTGGAGTCTATACGTCTACTGTGCTGGGAATACCGTCTTTAACTTCTCCTTGATTTTTCGGAGAACTACTTTCACTTTCTCCTCTCACTTTTTCAACCGAATTTCGAGTTGTAAGTCTTTTACTTCTAGTACAGTAGACCAGGGTAGTGAAGTACCCTTTATCTACCCTTTGTCACAGTCTGACAAAACCCAAGGGGTTTTAGTGACGTCTACCACTAACGTCGGTACTTTAAATTTCTGCGAATGAGAAACTTTCCTTTCAATACTGGTTGGATCTATCGTATAACTTTTCGTCTCTGTGATGAAACGGTAGTTTCCAGGTAGAACAGTTCCGATACCAAAAAGGTCACCAGTACATACCTACACTCTCAACCCGAGACTTCTTTCGACTCGTGACTTTTTAACTACGAAAACTTGACACCACAACCTCTTCTGAGAATTCTCAGGGGACCTGACGTTCTTGGTTAGTCAGGTAAGATTTCCTCTAGTCGGGACCCACAAGAAACCTCCCTTACTACGACTTCGACTTTGAGGTCATGAAACCGGTGGAGTACGCTTCTCAACTGAGTAACCTTTTCTGAGACTACGACCCTCCCTAACCCCCGTCCTTCTTTTCCCCTGCTGTCTCCTACTCTACCGACGTACCGTAATGGCTGAGCTACCTGTACTCAAACTCACTTGAGGCCCTCATATACTACCTGTTCCTCCGGACCGTACAACGTTAAGTACCCCAAAGTTTCTCAGCCTGTGCTGACTCGCCGACGTTACTTGACTTGACTTGGCTTAGGTTCACGGTACTGTGAGGTATCACAACCCAGTTGGGAAATTTGAACAAAAGGTTCCGAAGAATTAGTAGTTCGTAGTAAGGATCGGTTGACAAAAAGTTCATACAAACTTCGGGTCGTGTGAGTCATGGGGTTATACGTCCTCATTATAATATAAACGTTTCGATTGAATCCCCTCCCACTATACAGCCGAAAATTTATAAGGGAGACCACAAAAATTGTACAGTAGGAAGAACCAGTTCCAAAAATGAGGAACGACGACGACGACGACACAGCGAAGTCAGCACAGGCTGAGACACCCTGGGGTATCTGCCGTCGGGTGGTCCGAGGGGGCAGGGACCCTAAGAGGTCCGTTCTTGTGACCTCGCCCAACGGTAAAGGAAGAGGAAAGTGAGGAATCCCCACTGCAATACGAATGGGTCAATCAAACAGCGATGGTGGACGTAAGTCTTCCGAGTGTTTACAAACGGTTGTCATGAATTGATAAAGGAGTCAAGGTTGAGGTACATAGATTGACGAAGAACGACGGAGTTTGTATTTAGGGTGGTCGTAAAAATTTAGTTTGAGAAGTTCAAATTAAATAATACAATAAGAAAGATTTGACGAATAGTAAGTTATAAGTATACAGGTATTAACAGGTTCGTTTTAGGACCCCAGGTAAAATGGAAGAACAGTCCTTCATAAATTTCCTCCGAAGGACACACGACAAAACCTAGACGGTCCTTAAGAGACAAGGAATAATTAAGGACTTATAAGTTCTTAATTCTCCCCTCCCTTCGGAGAGGACTCCGATTCTTTTGGTCCGTAAAGGAAGTAATCAAAAAGATATGCCACTATTCATGGGAAAAGGAAGAACACTTGGTATACCATTTCACTAACAAATGTTGAGAGAGAGAGAAATTATACCTAGCGGATACAAAACATTCAGACCTTAAAATTAGAAATAGATACGACTATTATTGATGTCATATATACGGGTGTGGTACAACTAATTTTGTGGAAACGAGGTAGACCAGGGGCACAGAAAGAAAGAGAGAAAGAGAAAAAGCCCGACTAGGGGAGCTCACGTCTCCGAGAGACTCGGACGGGGCCCGAAGATTCTGGGAGACCTCTTCCGCGAGACACGGAAGTGGGGTAGCTCTCCCGCGGACTCCGAAGACACTTGTCTCGTTCGGGGTACCGTACCCCGAAATAACCGAAAGACACATTTAGTTCCTTATAGTCGGAGAAAGAGAGAGGAAATGAAAGAATAGCCAGCTGAGACCTGGTGGTCCAAGGCCAGGTAATTTCCTGGAGTTGTGGAAGAAGAAGGAGGTAATGAGTGGTACAGTTTATTTTGGAGATCTGAGTAATAAAGAGGAATGAGTCAGTGAAAGCAACGAAGGGTACAGAAAGAGGAGAGTGTCTATAACAGTAACAAATCGGAAGACAGATCCAATAATAATAGTAGTGGTTTGATCAATGGTACGGAGGTCGAAACGAAAGACGTTAGATAGAAAACAAAACGAGGTCTCACTTAAAAATTTTACGTTGAGAATAGTACAGTGAGGGACCTAATATTGAGAAAACTTGAGGATGGTAGGTGTCCTATTACAGGTTTAAGGAGTCGGACTACAGTCTAGAGGTGACAGTCGACTCATCCTTGTTTCAAGTGACTGAATCAAAGTAAATAAATGAGTTGTTTACAAATAACACATAGTGGTCTGTCATAAGATGTGTGATCCCTATGACTTTCCTTTTCTGTCCTTTCGAACATTATCACTTCCTCAATCGTAAGATCCAGTTCCTCTTTTGTTTATTTGTTTGTGTGTGTAAGTGTGGGAATTCACCGTTTAAGATACATTTTTAATTTTATCTCACCACTTTAACTCTAATTGATCTGCCGAAAGACATTCTCTCGACCTCAGTCCTTTCTGTAGTTTATCTTCCAATGAAAATTAAACTAAGGACTCATTTACCTCCCTCTGTCCTCAGAATCCTTGTCACAAGAACCCCCCGCCCCTCCCCCCCTTATCGTAACACTTCTAGGATTTCGTCTCTGTTTGAACCGTACGAACTCCTTGTCACCCTTTCCGCGGTGTCCGTCTCACACCTCTAACTTCATTTGTGATTGTACAGTCTCTCCTTTCGTCTCTTTTCTGTCGACAACAAGTCAACGATACAGAAACGGTGGGACACCTGTCGTCGTACGGTCCAAAGGGACAGGAAGTGACAGAGGACCTCGAATGAGTTTGAGTACAGGTAACTCAGTCACTACGGTAGGTTGGTAGAGTAGGAGACAATGGGGGAAGAGGAGGACGGGAGTTTCTGGTATTGAAACCCTGAAATGTTTAAAGTGGGTTCTTACACTTGACATAGAATTTAACTTCTCCTTAAGTGACTCAAAACTCATCCTTTACTGTCCTGTTAAATATAAGACTTTACTTGTAACACCGTTAAGACTACGTTTTATCACCGTTCTTCTACTTAACCTACCTAATCGTACCATCATTAGTAACTCTACCTCTCTCTACAAGTCTAAACTTTATATAAAAATTCTACCTTATCTATTTAGAACAATTAGTGATCTACGCCCATTCCTCTTTTACTCTTCCTAATTCGTTTTGTGAATCTAAATCCTCCATAATTTACGTATATATTCAAACTCGGAGACCCTTTAACCTCACCATAGATACCTAACGTCTGACCACCACACCAAGTCAGCGATTCAGTACAGGTCGACATTGGGTGGTCCGAGGAGACAGGTATCCTAAAGAGTCCGTTATTATGACCTCACCCAACGGTATAGGAAGAGGTCCTCTGGTAGTATTGGGTCCCTAATTTGACTGTAGAGGGCGTAACGTCTCGTCTACGAAATGGTGACTCGGTGGTCCCTTTGGGGCGTAATGTGTGATTATTCATAAATCTACGGTAAGTTTTGTTTTCCTTATTTACTCTAGTGGATCTTATTTATTTATATCATTTCCGAGGTGGTGACTCTGATTATTATCTACCATTTTAGATTCAACCGAATGATTCCTTCACTCTCTCCACTAACTATTACTCTTTTCGATTGTGACTCGATTCTAAAAGTTGGAAACTTCTACTGCTTAACGACTCCAGTTTCGTAAACTCATCCACTCGACCTCCCTATCCTCCACTACTAGTCTTTCACTTACCAAACGACGTCTCTCAGATCTTTACCGTGGAACGAACTCTCTTCAAATTCCATCTTTGCACCTTTACAAGCCGACTCTATTGTACTTTCTGTTTGACCACTCTTTATTTTAGTTCCTTGATTCTCTGGTTTTAGAGAGACGACGAAGACAACGTCCTTCCACCTGCGGAAGGTCCCGGGTTTTGACCCGAGAACAGATTGTGAGCCTTTACTTAACAGACTTCTCTGTGTACACGACTGTTTCGTTCTCTAAAATAACTCGTTTCCGTGCACCCACCTCTCGTCATCCCATTCCCTTGGGTCCTCTTGACGAGACGGGGCACCGAGTGTCAGAACCCAAAATACCACTACCCTAATCAAAGGTCCACCAGAAACCGGTTAGTAAGATTAAGTCTCAGAAAGGACCAACACGTGCGTAACGAGTCGGTTCTACCTACGATCGCTCTCCCGAAGGCCCTTCACCTACATGTGCACCACAGAGGAAAATTGGACAGGGCTTGAGAAGGACAACCTCCACCGAATAATCAAGACATAAGGAATAGTCCTAGAGAACAGTATTTTGTTGAGTACGTTTACCAATGATACCACGGACCGGTCCCACCCACCAAAGTTAGTCACACGAAGGGGATTGTTGAGGGGTGACTCTCTGAAGTATGAGTTCTATGAAGAACCCTTAACCCTGCCTACAGAGAAAGAAGACATTGAAGTAGGACAACAACTTCCCGTATCCGGACGGATCGTCTCGTCTTCAGAGAGAGATGGACTAAATTCAGTTCCATAAAAAAACGGACTTTGGTCGTAAGTGGGAATATTACTGTCGTTAAATCAAACTTTGACAACCGGGGAGAGTCTCTACTTTATCTCTCCCCGGTTTGTCCTCTGGATTGTCCTACCAGTAGAGACCAGGGGTCTTTGTCTTCCGTTGTAAACCCCACTCCCAACGTCCCAAACACTGGGAAAAACTAACCAACCACCACTCCGTTGTCTCGACACGAGGTCCTTAGAACACGAGTCAGACTTCAATGGTAGGAGGTGGACCCACCCCCGAGTTTCTGGAACAATTCGTATAAATAAACTCATCCTTGATCCTGGGACAGACCTCCGACATGGTTGGAAACTAACAAAGAGGACAAAGACATAGGGGAGGGAAGGGACTAATCGTTAACAAACTTAGGTGTGAAACCTTGAGTCCCTTCCAGTTCCTCCGACTTACTTCGGATGTAGGATGTCTGTTCGTTACCTCCTGTGTCTTGTCTAGAGATGAGGTCTCGGGGTGTCTCAGGGTGAGTCAAAATGAAATCCCTTGATCCGTTGATACTGACACTATTGAAGGACAGTTTTACCTCGTATTCTGACGGAGTCGAACCTCATATCTGTGACTTAACCTTCATAAAGACTCAAGGTTCAAGATCTAGACACAGAACATACTAATATTAGAGTTAGGGAACCAGATGGTAAAACCACATTGTCTGGGTCAATCTTCATCAACCTCCTCACTATTGACCTTAAATCATCTGTTTTATTTAGAGTAAAGAAAAATCTTCTTATCCGGACTTTGGGTCAGACCTGGGCCGTGAAGTCCCTCTGAACATCGGTCCATCGGTCAACGGATCAAAATATATTTGATTCGAATGATCGAAGGTTTTCTGTAACAAAACTCTTACCACCGTAGGTTCGGACTGTGTTGAGCCTTTTGAGTTCACAAATCGCTATGTTCCAGATTAGACTTTGATGTGGGTATCGTAGTGGCTCAATAAAGGGTCCTATAGACTTGGTATCGATGGGATAAAACTGTAAATTGACATTTGAAAAGGAATCATCGGTTTCGTCTAAAGTGGTAATTACTACAGTCACAAAGAGATCCATACTTTTCTACGTTCTTAACCCTGAGTATTTTAGAAGAGGACTTTTCTAGATTGATAGACTTCCGGACAAGACGGTCAAAAAGGGTTTCGTTCTCACGGAGTAAGGACTAAAAGTGGGACTTGAGGAAAGTCCCCGCAACTTTCAGTCGTCAACGTCACCGGTACTAAATTAGAAACATCTACATCTACCGTTCACAGTCAGAAGTCAACCGTCTCGGGGAAAAACGAGTATTTGAACTGGTACTAAAGCTCCCCCCATAAAGTACTGGTAAAATAGGGTACCACGACTCTTACAGGTAAGAGTCCAAACCGTTTCTAAAACAACTGTCCGGTGAGTTACACGACAATGACCTAATCCGGTATTTTGCCATAGGTTTTAAGAGACCTGGTGGACAGAATGATCGGAGAACCAGGTCCTTTTATAAGGGAGAACAACGAAGAAGGGTATACATCTCAATGTGACAATGGTAGTAGTTAGAGTATACCCTGATATATAATAAGATAATCCCCGGAGTGTGTGTGTAAACTACCACATTCTTTGTCATTAAGACATTTTGTCCACTTTATGTTTATTGTATCGGTCGTCATAATCATTTCAGTGTTCATTCTGACTTCAATTCTCGAAGGTAATCTATATCGGGTCATATAGAGTCCAGTAGACTGAATCAGTCGAGACATCTTAGAAATAGAAGGTCCCTTTAATATATGACCGTGGTGGTAGATATTCCGTGTATCGGGTCAAAAGATCACAATGATCCGACTAATAGGAATCATACTAAATTAACAAAGGTTGTGTCTTTCACTTTAACTGAAGTGAGTCAGCACAGGCTGAAACACGTTGGGGTACCTGACATCAGATGGTGTGAGGAGGTAGGTACCCTAAAAGGTTCGTTCTCATGACCTTAAAGGAAGAGGTCTCCTAGAAGGGTTGGGTCCCTAACTTGGGCACAGAAGGCGTAATATCCGTCTGCGAAATGGTAGACTCGATGGTGTGTCTCCTCTGAAATTTGGATTTAACGGTATCGGACCACAATAGATATATTTAGGTAGGGTATTAAGACCCTCTACAAAAGGAGGAAACGACTTTGAAAAGAACAACGAGACTAACTCGGACTCATTATCTTTTTTCAAGTTTAAATACCGGTCTCAGTCTCGTCCGTAATAATTATCCAGGCCACTCCCTTAGAGTAGATCATTATAGTGTCACTGGACTTATACGGATATTAAACAAAAATTCATTTAAAAGAGTCCCGGTTGGTCAATCTCAGAACATTATCTATTTAAATGGTTCCATTGGGTCTTGATCTGTGTCTATTAACCGGTGTTTGGGTTGTTAATTTAACTAAAGATTTTGATCGTATCGTAGTCCGGATACTATCTTTTCGTAAACTAAATATACGTTTCCAGATTCTTCAGAAGAGGTCGTGGTGTCGAGTTTTTGCAGTTAAGAAGTCGCGAGTCGAAAGAAGTATCAGGTTGTGAGTGTAGGTATGTATTGGTGACCTTTTTGGTATCGGAACTGATCTGCCTGGTAACAACGGTTTTATTACAGAGACGAAAACTTATACGATAGATCCAACCAGTATTGAAAGGAAGGTTCCTCATTCGCAGAAAATTAAAGTGCCGACGTTAGGGGTAGACGTCACTAAATCGTCGGGTTCTTTTATTTCAGACTGTGACAAAGGTGACAAAGGGGTAGATAAAGGGTACTTCACTACCCTGGTTTACGGTACTAGAATCAAAAGACTTATAACTCGAAATCCGTTTGAAAAAGTGAGAGAAGAAAGTGAAAGTAGTTCTCCGAGAAATCAAGGAGAAGTGAAAGACGTTATTCCCACCCCAGTAGACGTATAGACTCCAATAACTATAAAGAGGGTCGTTACAACTAAGGTCTAACACGAAGAAGGTCAGGTCGCAAAGAGTACGCCATGAGACGTATATTCAATTTATTCGTCCCTTTAAAATCATATGGTAAGGAATTTATAGTTACGAAATTATTCAGGGTCCAAACGAAGAACGAATATAGTTCGGGTCACTTGTAATCGTTCTATGAATCGAAGATAGCCGTAAGGTTCTGGTCTGAGGATGTTCGCATACCGAGGAAATTAAAATTCCGAAATTTTAAGAGTCATCTGTTATTTCTTTCCACTTTCTTACCGGTTCTCAAAATGTTTAGTCTGGTTCTTTACCGTATATGTTGTGGAGACCGGTATGAAATATCCGGTTTTGAGTCATTATACCGGGGTGTATTGGAGTATCTAAGACTCTTTATTTCGGATTAATATACAGGTCCTTCTTCTCCTTAGTGTACCTATAACTACTCGTTCTCAACTCTCCTTTTCTTCCTAAAGAACGTATAAACAACAAAGACAACAAATCAGTGATGTGACACAGGCTGAGATACACTGGGGTGTTTGACGTCATACGGTCCGAAACGACAGGAAGTGAGACAGGACCTCAAACAAGTCTAAGTACAGGTAAATCAACCACTACGATAGGGTGGTAGAACAGGAGTCAACGGAGAAGAGGAGGGTGGGAGATAGAAAGGGTAATACTGCCAGAAAAGGTCACTCAACAGAGAAGTGTAGTCCCCCGGTTTCGTAACGTCGAAGTCAAGGTCGTAGTCGGGAGTTTCTTTTAGAATCCTGACCGACCAAACTAGAGGACCGTCGGGTTCCCTTGGAGTTATCAGAAGAAGGCATGCGTTAAGCTTTCGTAGTCAAGAAGTCGTGAGTCCGAAGAATACCAGGTTAAAAGTGTAGACATGTACTTTTTGGTATTAAAACTAATATGCCTGGAAACAACGGTTTCACTGCAGAGACGAAAAATTATACGACAGATCCAAACAGTATCGAAAGGAAGACTCCTCGTTCGCAGAAACTTAAAGTATCGACATCGGTGTTAGGTGTCACTAAAACTTCGAGTTCCTTTCTTTTAGACATTGGTGAGGGTACAAAGGGGAAGATAAACTGTACTTTACTAACCTGGTCTACGGTACTATAATCAAAAAACGTACAATTCAAAGTTCGGTCAGAAAAGTGAGAGTAGTTCTCCGAGAGTAGTTCTCCGAGAAAGAAGAAGTGAAAGACGAAAATCTCAACGCAGTATACGTATAGACTCCAACAGCTATAAAGAGGGATGTTAGAACTAAGGTCGGACACTAGAGCATAAGGGAAGATTCTTAAAATGTGTCAAACAACACTAGGTGTGTCAGTTTCCTAAACCGTATCAGTTACTTCGTCTTCTCCGACAAAGAGACCTTAAGGAAACGAAAGAGGTACTAGGTCGTATACAACTGTTAAACTACAGACCAAGGAGAAGGTAAAGTTTTGGGTTGAACGTGCAGACCTTCAAGAACCAAGTGGCAAGTGTATGACGACTTAGGATCAAACTTCCTACAACTCGTATTTGATTCTTGACTCTTCTTTCCTTACTAAAAAACGTATAATCGATGTGTATTCCACGGTAAATCCCAGTGTACAATTCTGTGAGTTAGGACCCTCTAAAGACTCTACCACTCGATCGAATAGGTAGGTGATCTAGTACACTTAAAATAGGTATTCCGAATAAAGGTCGTGTGAGTAATATGGTACCATTCTGGATCCTGACGACTTTGACATACTACTCGGGTACCTTAATCTAACCTTTCTTCAAGAAGGTGTACTGTGAGTACAACCTGGGTTAGAGACTAGTACATTCCTCTCTTCATCCACGACTTTTTGAGGTTTAAACTGTCGGATAAAAACTTTCTTGGTAGACTAAGACAAAGATGGTCAAAGTTCTAACGTTGTCTTCTGGGTGTGAGTAATACAAGGATAAAGAAAATGAAATAGGATTACTTGTGACTTGTGACCGGACGATTTACGGTAGATCCCAAAACACAAACAAATGGGTTGTCACTACAAGAGAAGGTACTATAAATACCAATTAAGATTCTGATGGTAGTTAAAGACCGATTTCGACGGAAAGACATACAGAGACAGATCTAGACGAGTTGCATATGAAAAAAAGAATCTCAGTCCGATGTTGGTCGAAGTATGTCTGGGACATATCAGAATGATCTATAATCTATGAATGGGGTGATGTGGAATAAGGAAAGGTAGGTTTATCTGTGGTTTCAAAGTTTATATTGAACACTCTAAAACACATTTGGCCAGTGGATTAAATTACTCATAGTTAAGTACTTACAATTATCATATATTAAACACTAATATAAAAAGTTTGACTTTCTGAATTTACAGACTATCAACTTTTATTAAATATTCTCCGTGACATAGTAACCGGGACCTTACATAGTTGACGTAGAGTCGTAATAATTTGATACAGTGTATACACGATCAAACCGGTAGAAGAGTAAATAAATCGTTTATAAATAACACATAAATATCATTCATGTGGTCCGTGACTCTTTCGTAAGTCCTATGTCTGTATTTAACGTCTCTTTTTAGAAACCGGCTTATCTAAGAGATCATCCTCTCAATCTTAGATTTAACGAAACATTTCAATTTAATATTAATCTTTATAATAATTCCCTTTCGGAAACTGACACACCTAGTGTTTTTGATCTTTTAAGAATGTCTACTCTTGGTATGGTGGAATGGACAGAGGAATCTTTGGACATACACTCGTTTCTTCGTTGTCAATCTTGGTCTGTACCTTGTTACCTAACGAAGTCTTAACCTTTTCCTCATGTGGTTCCGACGTTTAAAAATGTTACGAGTAAATTTAATATACGTCTCATGTAGTTCGTTTTATGGTCTGACCTACTTAGTGTCAGACCTTAGTTCTAACACCTCTCTTTATAGTTGTTAGAGTCTACTCGTCTATTATGGTGAGACTACCGTCTTTCAC
This sequence comes from Capra ibex, assembly GCA_006410555.1. Lineage (NCBI taxonomy): Eukaryota > Metazoa > Chordata > Mammalia > Artiodactyla > Bovidae > Capra > Capra ibex. The sequence continues at coordinate 18,707,024 of SJYO01016970.1, read as the reverse complement.
TTCTCCTCAATTCTTGGAGAACTCCAACTTTCTCCTAAAACTTTTTTAATCGAACTTGTAAGTTTTATGATTCCAGTACCCTAGGTCAAGGTAGTGAAGTACTGTTTTTCTTTCCTTTTTGAACTTTCGTCACCGTCTAAAAAAAAAAAAAGAAACAGAGGTTTTAGTGACGTCTATTTCTGACGTCGGTACTTTAATTTTCTACGAACCAGGAACTTTCCTTTCGGTACTGTTTGGATCTGTTGTATAATTTTTCGTCTCTGTAATGAAACGGTTGTTTCCAGGTAGTCCAGTTTCGATACCAAAAAGATCATCGGTACATACCTTCAATCTCAACCTGATATTTCTTTCGATTCACGACTTCTTAACTACGAAAACTTGACACCGTAACCTCTTCTGAGAACTCTCAGGGAACCTGACGTCCCTCTATGTCGGTGAGGTAGGATTTCATTTAGTTAGGACTGATAAGCAACCTTCCTGACTACGATTTCGACTTTGAGGTTATGAAACCGGTGGACCACGTTTCTTAACTGAGTAACCTTTTCTGGGACTAAGGTCCGTTCTAACTTCCACCCTCTTCCCTGACTTGACTTGACTTGACAATAAAAGACAATAAAGGAGAAACTAAAGAAGTATCTGAGTAATCAAAAAATTATCGTACGACAAAGTCAAGTCAAGTCAGCGAGTCATTACAGGTTGAGACGCTGCGGTACTTAGTGTCTTGTGGTCCGGAGCGACAGGTATTGGTTGAGGACCTCAAGTACGTTTGAGTACGGGTAGCTCAACCACTACGGTAGGTCGGTAGAGTAGGACACAGGAGGGGAAGAGGAGGACGGGGGTTAGGGAGGGTCGTAGTCTCAGAAAAGGTTACTCAGCTGAATAACGTACTCCACCGGTTTCATGACCTCAAAGTCGAAGTCGTAGTCAGGAAGGTTACTTGTGGATCCTGACTAAAGGAAATCCCACCTGACCAACCTAGAGGAATGTCAGTTTCCCTGAGAGTTCTCAGAAGAGGTTGTGGTGTCAAGTTTTCGTAGTTAAGAAGACACGAGTCGAAAGAAATGTCAGGTTGAGAGTGTAGGTATGTACTGGTGTCCTTTTTGGTATCGGAACTGATCTGACTGGAAACAACGGTTTCATTACAGAGACGAAAACTTATACGATAGATCCAACCAGTATTGAAAAGAAGGTTCCTCATTCACAGAAAATTAAAGTACTAACGTTAGTGGTAGAAGTCACTAAAACCTCGGGGGGTTTTATTTCGGACTGTGACAAAGATGACAAAGGGGTAGATAAAGGGTACTTCACTACCCTGGTCTACGGTACTAGAAGCAAAAGACTTACAACTCGAAATTCGGTTGAAAAAGCGAGAGGAGAAAGTGAAAGTAGTTCTCCGAAAAATCGAGGAGAAGTGAAAGACGGTATTCCCACCACAGTAGACGTAGAGACTCCAATAACTCTAAAGAGGGTCGATAGAACTAAGGTCGAACACGGAGAAGGTCGGGTCGCAAAGAGTACTACATGAGACGTATCTTCAATTTATTCGACCCACTGTTATATGTCGGAACTACATGAGGAAAAGGATAAACCTTGGTCAGACAACAAGGTACAGGTCAAGATTGACAACGAAGGACTGGACGTATGTCTAAAGAGTTCCCCGTCTAGTCCACCAGACCATAAGGGTAGAGAACTTCTTAAAAGGTGTCAAAGAACACTAGGTGTGTCAGTTTCCGAAACCGTATCAGTTATTTCGTCTTTATCTACAAAAAGACCTTGAGAGAACCAAAAAACTACTAGGTTACCTACAACCGTTACACTAGAGACCAAGGAGACGGAAAAGATTTTGGTTGAACTTGTAGTCCCTCAAGTACCAAGTGCATAACGACTTCGGACCGAACCTCTTAAAACTCGTAATGAAATGATCGTACACTCTACTCACGTTAACACACGATTAAAATCGTAAGAAACTGTAACGGAAAGAAACTTCAACCTTGTCTTTGACTGGAAAAGGTCAGGACACCGGTGACGACTCAAAAGGTTTGAACGACCGTATAACTCACGTCGTGAAAGTGTCGTAGTAGAAGGTCCTAAACTTTATCGAGTTGACCTTAAGGTAGTGGAGGTGATCGAAACAAGCATCACTACAAAAGATTCCGGGTGAACTGAAGTGTAAGGTTCTACAGACCGAGATTCAATCACTAGTGTAGTGGTACTAATACAGAGCACTTCTAGAAAAAGCATGTCAAGAAGGCATATAAGAACGGTGGAGAAGAATTATAGAAGACGAAGACAATCCAGGTATGGTAAAGACAGGAAATAACTCATGTAGAAACGTACTTTACAAGGGAACCATAGAGATTAAAAGAACTTCTCTAGCGATCCGAAAGGGTAGGACAACAAAAGGAGATAAAGAAAAGTAACTAGTGACTTCTTCCGAAAGAATAGAGAAGAACGATAAGAAACCTTGAGACGTAAGTCTACGAATATAGAAAGGAAAAGAGGAAACGAAAAGTGGAGAGAAGAAAAGTGTCGATAAACATTCCGGAGGGGTCTGTCGGTAAAAGGAAAAAGCGTAAAGAAAAGGTGCCCCTACCAGAAGTAGGGATAGAGGACATGTTACAGACCTTGGAGTAAGGTATCAAGTAGTCCGTGAGAATAGATAGTCTAGATCCGGGAATTTGGATAAAGAGTGAAAGTGACATATTAGTATTCCCTAAACTAAATCCAGTATGGACTTACCAGATCGCCAAAAGGGATGAAAGAAGTTAAATTCAGACTTAAACCATTATTCCTCAAGTACTAGACTCGGTGTCAGTCGAGGACCAGAACAAAAACAACTGACATATCTCGAAGAGGTAGAAACCGACGTCTCCTATATTAGTCAGACTAAAGCCACAACTGGTACACCATTACAGGTACACATCTCAGAAGAGATCACAACAACCTTCTCCCACAAACGATACTCGTCACGTAAAAGAACCGTTTTGAGATAATCACAAACGGGACGAAGTAAAACGTAAGGTTCCGGTTTAAACGGACAATGAGGTCCACAAAGAACTGAAGGATGAAAACGTAAGGTCAGGGGATATTACTTTTCCTGTAGAAAAAACCCACAATCAAGATTTTCCAGAACATCCAGAAGTATTTTGGCAAGTACGAGTCAACACAGGCTGAGAAACAATGGGGTACCTGACGTCGTGCGGTCCGAAGGGGCAGGTAATGGTTGAGGACCTCGAACGAGTTTGAGTACAGGTAACTCAGTCACTACGGTAGGTTGATAGAGTAGGAGACAACAGTGGAAGAGAAGGACAGAAGTTAGAAAAGGACGTAGTCCCAGAAAAGGTTACTCAGCTAAGAAGAGTAGTCGACCGGTTTCATAACCTCAAAGTCGAAGTCGTAGCCAAGAAGGTTACTTATAAGTCCTGACTAAAAGAAATCCTACTTGACCAACCTAGAGGAACGTCAGGTTCCCTGTGAGTTCTCAGAAGAGATTGTGGTGTCAAGTTTTCGTAGTCAAGAAGTCTCGAGTCGAAAGAAATAAAAAAAAGAAAAAAATCTAAATTAAATGAAATTAAAAAAATTAAAATTAAAAATGAAATAAAATGAGATTTTATGACATAACCAAAACGGGATGTGACTGTACTTAGGTGGTACCCACATGTACTCAAGGGTTTGTACTTGGGGGGAGGATGGAGGGTGGGGTATAGTAGAGAGACCTAGTAGGGGCACGTGGTCGGGGTTCGTAGGACATAGGACGTAGTTTGTATCTGACTGCTAAACAAAGAATGTACTATCATATGTACAAAGTTACGGTAAGAGGGTTTAGTAGGGTGGGAGAGGGAGAGGGTGTCTCAGGTTTTCAGACGAGATGTGTAGACAGAGAAAACGAGAGAGCGTATGTTCCAGTAATAATGGTAGAAAGATTTAAGGTATATATACACAATCATGTGACATAACCACAAAAAGAAAGACCGAATGAAGTGAGACATATTAACTGAGGTCAAAGTAGGTAGAGTAATCTTGACTAAGTTTACATAAGAAAAACTACCGACTCATTATGAGGTAACACATATACAAGGTGTCGAAAGAAGAGGTAAGTAGACGACTACCTGTAGATCCAACAAAGGTACAGGACCGATAATATTTGTCACGACGCTACTTGTAACCCCATGTACACAGAGAAAGATAAGACAAAAGGAGTCACACATATGGGTCTTCACCATAACGACCCAGTATTCCGACAAGATAAACGTTAAAAAATATCAGGGTGAGAATGTAGATATGTACTGATGACCTTTTTGGTATCGGAACTGATCTACCTAAAAACAACCGTTTCATTACAGAGACGAAAAATTATACGACAGATCCAACCAGTATCGAAAAGAAGGTTCTTCGGTCGTAGAAAATTAAAGTACCGACGTCAGTGGTAGACAACACTAAAATCCAGGGCGGGGGGGTTTTTTTTGTTATTTTAGAGAGTGACAAAGGTAACAAAGGGGTAGATAAACGGTACTTCACTACCCTGATCTACGGTACTAGAATCAAAAAACTCACAACTTAAATTTCCGTTGAAAAAAGTGAGAGGAGAACGTGAAAGTGGCTCTCTGAGAAATCAAAAAGAATCGAAAGACGGTATAGCATCACAGTAGACGTATAGACTACAATAACTATAAAGAGGGCCGTGCGAACTAAGGTCGAACACGAAGTAGGTCGGTCCGTGAAGAGTACTGCATGAGACGTACATTCAATTTATTCGTACCAGTGTTATATGTCGGAACTGTATGAGGAAAGGTTTAAACTTTAGTCAAGATATGCGGACCTTAAACTTCGACACAAAAGTCACTGTAAAATTCCATTTTGGGAGGGTACCGACCTCCAGATGTATATGAATCTCTTAACGGAACCACCATAAATCACCACCAACCAATTCCTTTTTTACGGATCAACTCAGAGTACCGACGACGTAACTCAGGAATATTCCTAGGTAGTCAGGTGTCCTAGTCTCCTCTTATGAATTGGGATTCGTAAACGTCTTAAAGATCCTGTATAACAGAATAACGGAATCGAATCATGTCCACTTAGGATTTGAGAAGGTAAGTAAAATTATACAGAATAAGAAAAAAAAAAAAAAAATTCATACAACAAGGTTTCCGTCGAAAGGAGCAGTCGCAAAATGAATATGAGTGACTCAGACCCATTTCTAGACGAATATTATCGGACCCAAGAGAGAAAGGAGATGATCTTAGAGGCTGAGAGAAGACGAGTGGAACAGGGGTCCAAACTCGAAGTCTAGACTTAGGTCCTTTCATCCCCTTTTTTTTTTTTCAGAAAAGTTTTAGACTTCTACCTCGTCCCATTTCTTAAAGACTCCATTGTGACAACGATTTCAATTTTTTTTTTTTTCTTTCTTCAAACGAGAACCCTCTGGAGAGTCAAGGTTCTTCGCAGGAACGTCCGGTGATTGACGAAGATTTTCGAAAATCAAGATAATGTAGTTCGTTAAGGAATGAGTATGACAGTCTTGTAGATAAAAGACAAAGAGTCCCTCGATCAAGTCTTCTCATAGAACCGACGGACAAAAGACTTTCAGGTACTTTCTCTCTATTATAGTCAAACTTCGCTAATGGGAAACACATCACGAAAATAAAGAGTAAGGGTGTCGTTCTCGTTCGTCCCACGGAATGCCCCATCTGCCCCTTTCGTTTACCCTCCTCGCTACGATAATAGAAACTTGAGTACACTCAAAACACAAGTGTTCAATTTGTAGTTCTTTAGACTCGCATCATGACCCCATTTTATTCCTTAGTATGTGTCAGAAACAGACAAAAAGATATTCGTGTTTCTTAAACCATTCTCACTAAAAGTAGTAGTCTAAGTAATCGTATTTTGACATAGAGGAAGAATACTAAACATCACGTTAATCGGTTTTATACAACAATATTTTGAGAAGGTAAGGTCTTGAAACATGTTCAATATAAAGGAAACATCTACCATTTAAGAACTTCACACTCTAATAGTAAAAAGGTGGATAAAGAATATAAACATTTTGAGATGGAATAATGAATACGAAAGAACGATAAAAGATTATTATAGGTGGCTTTGAGAAACGAAACATTAGATGAGGTACATATAGACTCAGTAAAAAAATATATTCACGATTAAAGAGTGATACCTTAGTGTGTCAATTCCCCGTTCATTATCGTCCCGGACCAGTGTCAACCATAACAAAAAACAACAACAACAAATCAACGATTCAGCACAGACTAAGAGACGCCGGGGTACTTGACATCGAGTGGTCCAAGGAGACAGGTACCCTAAAGGGACTGTTATTATGACCTCTCCCAACGGTAAAGGAAGAGTTCCCCTAGAAGGTCTGGGTCCCTAGTTTGGGTTCAGAGGACGTAACCGTCCGTCTAAGAAATAGAGACTTAGTGGTTCCTTCGGGGTCATCCATATATCCAGACGTAATTTATGGACTTAATCTTGACTTGTCACGAAATAACTAATAATTCACGTTGTGGAAGGAAAACTGTTTAAACAATAGAAAAAGTAGGTAATTATAAATAAAAGTCGGTTGATACAAGGTCTACAGTTTGTTTAAATTCATTCTGTATTAAGAACAGAAAATCACAGAGTATAAGATTTTCTACTAAAAACTTGGAGTCGAAATAACTGTGAAACTGACCTATTCACAATTTACGAATTGTAGTCATTTGTAATCTCTTTACGTTTAGTCTTAGTGTTATAGTGAAGTGTGAGTAAGTCAAGTCAACGAGTTAGTACAGGTTGAGAAACTCTGGGGTACTTGGTGTCGTGCGGTCCGGAGGGATAGGTAGTGGTTGAGGGCCTCAGGTGGGTTTGGGTACAGGTAACTCAGTCACTACGGTAGGTTGGTAGAGTAGGAGACAACAGGGGAAGAGAAGGACGGGAGTTAGAAAGGGCCGTAGCCCCTGAAAAGGTTTCTCAATCGAGAAGTGTAGTCCACCGGTTTCATAACCTCAAAGTCGAACTTGTAGTCAGGAAGGTTACTTGTAGGTCTTGACTAGAGGAAATCCTACCTGACCAATCTAGAGAAACGTCATGTTCCCTGAGAGTTCTCAGAAGAGGTTGTGGTGTCAAGTTTTCGTAGTTAAGAAGCCACAAGTCGAAAGAAATATCAAGTTGAGAGTGTAGGTATGTACTGGTGACCTTTTGGTATCGGAAATGATCTACCTGTAAACGGTCGTTTCATTACAGAGACGAAAACTTACACGACAGATCCAACCAGTATTGAAGGGAAGGTTCCTCATTCACAGAAAATTAAAGTACCGACGTCAAAGGTAGACGTCACTAAAACCTCGGGTCTTTTTATTTCAGTCGGTGACAAAGGTGACAAAGGGGTAGACAAACGGTACTTCACTACCCTGGCCCTCCCGATATAATCACTGCCACTCCTCTTTAACCTTTGAACACGTAATAACCGTCTTTATATTTTACGACGTCGGTGGTACCTTTGGTCATGTCTCCAAAGAGTTTTTAATTTTTAATAACTGGTATACTAGATCTCTAGGGTGAAAAACACATATATAGGTTGTCTTAACCGTCTTAAAACTTCTCTATAGACGAGTCCGTATAAGGATCGTTGTAATAAGTGTTAACGGTTCTTCGTCTATGTTGTGTTCCCAGACAGTTACCTATTAGACTATTTGTTTTACACCACATATGTATGTTACTTTATAATCAATCGAAGTTTTTCCTTCCTTTAAGACTATGAATAATGTTGTACCTATCTTGGAACTCATGTAACAAGATTCACTTTATTCAGTCTGTGTTTTTCAATTTATCTCATGACATACTAAGGTGAGTATAAATTACATTTTATAGATCTCATAAAAATGACTTTCTGTGTCTTTAACCACCAACCGTTCCTGAACCCCTCTCCCTGTACCCTAAACAAAACTTACCCATATTTCAAAACCAACATCTTCTACTTTTTCAACATCTCTGACTAATATGTTGTTACACTTACATGAACTACGATAACTTATCATATAAATTTTTATTTTTGACCTTTATCTTGACGGAATACTGGGTCGTTAAGGTGACGACCCGTATGTGTGACTCCTTTGGTCTTCACTTCCTCTGTCCACATGGGGTTACAAGTGGCGTCGTGACAAATATTATCGGTCTTGTACCTTCGTTGTATCTACAGGTAGTCGTCTACTTACCTCTTCTTTCGACACCATGTATATGTGTTACCTCATAATGAGTCGGTAGTTTTTCTTATGTAAACTTAGTCAAGATTACTCCACCTACTTTGACCTCGGCTCACTTCATTCGGTCTTTCTTTTTGTGGTTATGTCATATGATTGTGTATATATACCTTAAATCTTTCTACCAATGCTATTGGGACATACGTTCTGTCGTTTTCTCTGTGTCTACATGTCTTGTCTGAAAACCTGAGACACCTTCTCCCTCTCCCACCCTACTAAACCCTCTTACCGTAACTTTGTACATATTATAGTATATTCTTTACTTAACGGTCAGATACAAACTACGTCCTACGTCCTACGAACCCCGACCACGTGACCCTATTGGGTCTCCCTACCATACCCCTCCCTCCACCCTCTCCCCAAGTCCTCACCCTTGAATACATGTGGACACCGCCTAAGTACAACTACATACCGTTTTGGTTATGTTATAACATTTCATTTTTTTTATTTATTTTTATTTTAAATTTTTTTCTACTTCTTTTTTATTTTTATATCAAAATTATCATTTAAAATACAACACAAGAAATGATGTTAAAATTTTTTAGTTAGTATAAGTTTTGAAATTTTTTGTAAATTTACCTTCTAATATCTACATCAGTTTGATTCAGATAACTTTTATCTTTATCAACATCATTTTCAAATTAAATGAATGACCTATTATATAATTATTTTCTAAACGTACTGTTGTATTTACCTAAAAAAAAATTTAAAACAACAACAAATCAACAATTGAGTACAGATTGAGAAAACGTTGGGGTACCTGACATCGGGTGGTCCAAGGAGATAGGTACCCTAAAGGGTCCGATCTTACCATCTCATCCAACGGTAAAGGAAGAACTCCCTTAGAAGGGCTAGGTCCCTAACTTAGATGTAGAGGACATAACCGTCCACCTAAGAAATGGTAACTCGGTGGTCCCTTCGGGAGTAAAAAATATAGGAGTAGGATCTTTTGTTGGAACGGAAAAGTTTTTATAATGAACTCCTGTGGTTACCTAGGACTTAAGAGATATACCACCTAGAGTGAAGACTCGTAATAATATGACATGTAGTAAATAAGTCCTTCTCAAAAGTGGGTTGGACTACGAGTTAAATGGTACATTGTAAAATTAGATAGAAAAAAAAAAAAAAGTAAGTCTCGTATTAATGTACGTGTCAAATCCTTTAGGCCGACCACAAGTCACATTTTATAATTAGCCGGACGAACCGTGGTCTTCGATTCTTTCCGTTCAACTTTTCAGGATTTAATCCTAGTCTCTATATTTTAATGGGAGTGAGAAATGAGAAGAGATTTTTAGTAAGAGTTTTTTACTGTCTTCAGACAGAGTTTTTTGAACGTCTGTGTGTCTCTTCATAAGTAATTTTACAACATTTAACGGAAATATCGGTATGAACGGTGAACGAAAGTCAAAGAAGACGGGTAAAAGACTAGTGATTTAGATCAAGTCTTCCTTACTCTCAAGAGTAAGTAATGTTTTACACATAACAAGGAACTCGTTCTGTTTCGTAGTAGTAGATATCTGAGTAGTACGTTACAGGTAACTCCCTGTGGGAAACCGAGACTTCCGTACAAAACTACTAAAACTAACAAGTAAACGAACAAAGAGTGTCTAGATCTATATCTAACGTTGTTTGGTCCTAGGTCTTCATTTTACTCCGTTGACTGTATGAACGAAGTCTACGTTCCCTTCCTCGGAAGTTTTTTGATTCCTTAGTCCTATTTATTATAAAGAAATAGGTAGGGAGACAACTACCTGTAATCCAACAAAGGTACAGAACCGATAACATTCATCACGACGATACTATGGTTCCTCTTTTCCCCCCACCACCCTCATTAATCCTCTAACTCTAGATACGTACATAAGACAACTATGATACATATTTATTGATTTCTCTTTGATGACACATCGTGTTCTTTGAGATAAATTAAGTGACACCGCTGAACTTACCCTTCAGGTTTTCCCTCCCCCATATACGTATATATACGGACTAAGTAAAACGACATGTCATCTTTGATTGTGTTATAAAATTTCGTTGATATGAGGTTATTTTTACTTAAAATTTTCTATTTATTATGGTAATGTCAATAACGTTACAAAAAAACTATTTAATACTTTATAGTCTATTTTTACTTTATAGTCTTACAATTTAATTCTGTCCGACGACAACAAATAAATACTGGGATGTAATAACCCGTTACTTTGTCAGCAAAGGTTAGTCGGGACCTAAGACCCAGAAACCGGAGGTGGTGACCCAACCAAATGTTCCCGACTGTTACTACTTGTTTGTCTAACCCGTTACACCTCGAAATATATCTCAGTAACAAAACTAACACCTCGAACATAATTGACAAAGACAAACCGAGTTTAGTACCATCCTATAAAACTATTCTATCTATTTCCACATGGAATAAGGAAAACGACCAAACAGCTCCGTGACTTTTAGTCTTAGAAATGGACTGTGGTATGTAAAATCGTTACACCACTCTCTCGTCCTATTCCTCTCCTCTCAAGTAGAACCTTGAAAAAGATCCCTCCCCGTCGTAGACTTCCGGACTTGGTCTACCTCAAAATAGTCAAGAACCGGTAAGAACTGGTTAACAAAGGGTCAAAAATTGTAAAAACAGGGGACAAGTCGTTGTGTAGTACTCGATTAAAGAGTTTTATCGTTTATCTGAGTTCCGATTTTTTAGTACAGAATTTTTAAGTTACAGTATATAAGTCCTTTCCTACGAATTCATAAACTTAGGAGTCATGCACTAGAGATAATCGGTTTTATGTCACGACGAATTTCTCTACTATGTCGATTTTAGACAGGAAGTTTATTAGAGTCAAAAGTGGAAAGGTGTCTATGAAAGAGATGACAGTTACAGAGGTTCCTGTTTGTTACTTTAAATTACCCCCAAGACCCTAACAGATAATGAACATTAGGAGAAAAATTTTTTAGTAGGATCGACTGAAGCTATACCAAAGGGTTTACAAAGAGATTGGTACAGAAAATCCAAATTCCTGTAAACTCTAAAAAATGTTCATATTCTACGTTTACAATAGGACCCTCCGACTCTTTTTGACTACAGTTGGTACTTGGAATTTTAGTTGTTAATTGTCGAGCTAGGTTCACTCAAATATTACAAAAGAAGTTATTTTTAACTGGTCACCAACAGTTTAAAAGTCTCAATGATCACGATCTTAAATGTCACTGTAACCTCCCTAAGTTTTCCAGGTACGGTTAAAAAATTTGTACGGTTAAAAAATTTATATACGGTAATATTGGGGTAAATAAACGATATTAAAGTGATGATCGACTCCCAAACTTTATTAGTAAATACCTTTGTAATTAAAGGGACTGAAACAGAACAATTTATTTTATGTTTCTCAATCTCAAAAAGTTCAAAAATGTCATTTGTCCTTGGGAAAGTCACTGTAACTGATCGGAGACTGTACTCCCTGTATAAGACGGGATAGGGTGGTGAGTCAGAACTCTGACTCAACAATAGCAGTCGTAGTGATATACATCATACGTAAAACAACAACAAGTCGTGATTCAGTACAGTCTGAGAAACACTGGGGTACCTGATGTCGTACGATCCGAAGGGACAGGAGGCAATAGAGGGTCTCAAACGAGTTCAAGTACAGATAGCTCGGTCACTCCGTACGTATAGAGCGAAAACATTTTTACTTAAAAGTGTAAATTGTTGGTTTATTAATCTACTTATTTCATTTTGACGTAAAACTAGTGTAGTACTCGACACAAGTTTAGTCAAGTAGGGTACCTTGATGAGAGACCGACCACTTTTATTATAAATTATGATAATGAGGTAAAAGAATGGAATAATCATCTTACATACGGGGAGGATGAAGAGTTTCACTCAGTTGTGTCGGGAAAAACCACAATATAATCCCACTAATAAAATCTTTTCGGTTCCTTCGACACCCGAAGACTAGAGTCCATACTTATACTTTCTACTTCTCAATTTATTTACGTGTCAGGACAGGTAGAGGAAAAGGGAGACACGTGGTACCGGAGGAATTTCCATCCTGGGGGAATTATGTCGTTCGGACCTTTTCTTATGGTAGACTATTTCTTACTCGTTATAAGTACTCGAATCAGGGAGTCGTCGTCTCCTACGGTTCGGAGACCCAGGACTTCCCAAATTAATGTTAAAGGAACAGTCTCCTCAACCTAAAAGACGTCAACCTCCTACATGAAGAGGATACTTTGTTATGGTGAGACCTTAGGATCTTTGTCAAATGTATCCTTAGATACCCCGAGTGACAGTCTGGTTTCTGGTGAGTTACAGGAACACAAACGGAAGGGTGGAAAGTATCGACTAGAAGTCTCTCCGAAAATATTTTTGCCTTGTCTCAGGAGTCCCCTTTCGTAAGTTCCAAGGACGACAGTTGAGACGAGAATCTAAGACGACAACGGACAAGATGTTATAAGGCATTAAGGACCTACTGACTACATTATCGCCACCAAATCAACGATTCAGAACAGATTGAGAACACTGTGGTACCTGACATCGGACAGTCCGGGAAGACGGATACCCTAAGAGGTCCATTCTTATGACCTCGCCCAACGGTAAAGGAAGAGGTTCCCTAGAAGGGTTGGGTCCTTAGGTTGGACCTAGAGGACGTAACGTCCGTCAAAGAAATGGTTGACTCGATACTCCCTTCGGGTTGACTACATTGCCTAGGACGGAAAATCGAGTCGTAGGACGTGTCTTGTTTTACGGTTTGACTGGAGGGACGGGGTATCACAAACTCCTCGTTCCAACTAAGAGACCTAGTGTCAGTGTCGGAGGACATGGAAAACGGGAGTCTTCACTTATAAAATACCTATTCATCACACGGACACTACAAAAATTTGTCATAAGATATAAGTTTTATAACGGAGAGTCTGATAGAATTACAATTTCGTATTTCCTTCGGTAACCAGAACCCTTGAGTAGGCCTACCTTCAGCCTTTTACTTAACATCCTGAACGATCATTTGTTTTCTTTTTCTTCACCCACCATATTTTGGTCAGGAATGTCCTATTGGTACATTTACTAAAGTACGAGTTCATATGAGAAAAAGATATCGTGGACCTTTTATAAACAGAACTCACACTTACTTATAAACTACAGAGTAGAAACCCCTGAAGCTTCTATAGGATTTTGACATCTCTAAGGTCTGTACATTCATATCTGAGTTTGATACTTTTATGTCAAAAATCTTTTCTCCTTCTGTGTGATACTTATTCCAGACTCCTAGATTTCTTTGAAATCTAGAAATCCACTGATTTCTCTGATGGGACCACCAGGTCACCAATTCTGAAGTGGAAGGTTACGTCCCTTTACCTAAGTCAAGGACGAACCCCTTGATTTTAGAGTGTATGGTTTTTGGTCTTACATTTGGTGTCTTCGTCATAAAATTGTTTAAGTTATCTGTAATTTTCACCAAGTGTCGTTTTTTTTAGAAATTTTTTCCTCAAATAGTACGATTGTGACACAACATATTATCTTTAAACGGTAATATACTCTCATTTTACATGGACGATAGTGTGTGTGTGTGTGTGTGTGTGTGTGTGTGTGTGTGTGTGTGTGTTCTATTTATACACTTTCACTACCCATCCAATTAATTGATCTACCTTCCTTAGAAAAGTATTACATGTGTACATAGTAGTAGTACTACACGTGAAATTTATAGAATGTTAAAGTCAATATCGAGTTATTTCGACTTTTTATTTTTTATTTTATCTCTATGTACAATTTTTCCTTTTTCTTTACTTTCTCCTCTGTGGTTTGTGAAGATGGGAGTGGGGTCGGTGACAGGGTCACCTGTGTCGTTACAAGAGGATGGCATAGAGGAAATAAGACATAAAACAGAGGAAGTGACGGAAGCTCACTAACAATTGGTCCGGCTAAGACGGGAACTCTCTGTGAACTGTTACGGCCTTGTACTAAACCCACCATTGTTGACACACACCTCACTATATCAAGGTATTCCGTCTCCGGTTCGAACGTCGATTTACGGGACGTTACGTGTGTGTGTGTGTGTGTGTGTGTGTGTGTGTGTGTTCTTTTTTTTGTTTTTGGGAGGTGTCGTTTCTTTCTAGGTCGGATTTCCAGTTAACACGACTCTTTACGATCATATAAGGGTGTAGCGTCGTCCTTACAAGGAAAGTTTTATATGCTGTCTATTACAATGAGGGTGAGTCTCCGAAGGTCACCAAAGGTCAAAGGGAACTTCATTTACCGGTTCCCAAAGAGTACCGGACACTTCGGGTCCTACTGGACGAGGACGATTAGGGGACTGGAATGGAGAACAAACCAGGGAGTTAATAATGTAGGGTCGGTGTCGTAGAGGAATAAAAAGACGAAGGAGAGAGACGACGACGACGACGACGACGATTCAGCGAAGTCAGCACAGGCTGAGACACGCTGGGGTATCTACCGTCGGGTGGTCCGAGGAGGCAGGGACCCTAAGAGGTCCGTTCTTGTGACCTCACCCAACGGTAAAGGAAGAGGTTACGTACTTTCACTTTTCACTTTCACTCCAGCGAGGCAGCACAGGCTGAGAATCACTGGGGTACCTGACGTCGGAGAGAGTCAGGTAGGAATAGAGACGGAATTGTAGTAACGAAGTCTCCTGAAGGGACTGTTGAGATAGTTTTTCGTTCGTTTGTTTGATTTTTGTCGAGGGAGTATTGAGACAGGTTAGGGGCTGGGGTCCTCGTCTTTTAATCTAGTATTAGGAACCAAGTGTTGTATGTGAGTTATAATCAAGTGTTTCCCGAGAAGAAAAGAAAGGACAAAGGAGAGAGGGAGAAAAAGAGGGAGGGAGGAAAGAAGGAAGGGAAGTAGGTAGAAAAGAAAAAAGGAAGTAAAAGAGGAAGTTTTCTTACATTAATTTAGGTACTAAAGTTGTAGGTTGTACTTTCGATCTTGTGCGTATCTTTGGATGCACTAGTGAGGTTCGAAGAGGAATAGGTTCCATTGATGATAACGTTTAAAACATAATTGTTAAAGATTTGGAAATAAATTATAAATAAATTGTGAAGATACACATCAGAAAATTTTAATATGTAAAAACAACATACACATAAAATGAAATATATCTTTATGACTTAAAATTTTATAGATACACGATGTAAAAAGAGTATAAGTATAACGATTCTAGGCAGATGTTATTAACGTCAGTGAGTAAAAATAAAGGGACTAACTTACACGGTCTTAAATGGAGAGATCATGGGAGATATATCTGTACATAAATAAAGATCTTTACGCAGTGATACTTGACTTAATAACGACCTTTGTACCAGGTCTCTCTCAGAAAACCTAAAGAGAATTATCTTTAATAGTGGTGAACTATAAAATATAACGAAATAAACAACTAACAAAGGAGAATCATCTTACATTTAGGGTACTCTTTATCGGAGATAAAGGGAGGACACCATAGATCTTTTGGATCTCCTCACCGTTCATATCAGTCTTGAACGAATTATAAATGATAGAGATGAAAAGGGAGAACCGGAGAACAGGTCGAATAATATAATCAAAGGATTGATCAAAGGTGAAGGAGGGAATGACGGGAACCCAACTGAAAGTTGTATTGTAGGTCTCACTAGAACAATTTTCCATTCAGTCTAAGACAGTAAAAAGATAAATTTTTAGAGATTACTGAAGGGTGTAGAGTTTCATTTTCGGTTTCAAGAATATTATTTGACACTAAAACGTACTAGACCGAGGGAGAATGGAGAGGCTGGAATAGAGGATTGTAGGTAGGTTAGTAAGAGTAATCAGGTCAGTGTGACCGGAGGAACACGAGACTTGTGTAATTTAGGTGTAGAGGTGACCTGGAAACGTGAAGCATAAGGGAAACGGATCTATCAAGAGGTGAGTCTCCAGGTAGACCGAGTATAGAGTAAGGGAAGTTTATATACGAGTTTCCAGTGGTAATCATCCAGAAGAGACGAAGGAGTACTTTTTAAGATGGGAACGTTAGTGAATTTTTTTGTAAGAAATGTCTCGATCACGAAACAAAAAAGAGGAGTAGAGAATAACGAAAAGTTATATATATAGAAAAGAATGACTAAATAAATAGATAGAAGAGAATGATTTGAGATTCACCATCGAATGTACTCTACCTCTGAAAATAAAGAAAACAAGTGAGTGACAATTTAGAAACCAGGACCTTTTACGACTCGTATATGTTTTACAAGTTTCCTTTGTTAGTTGTTTTACTTTCCGTTGGATATCTCGTCCTCTTTTATAAATGTTCGATATATAGACATTCTCCAATTATATTTGTATACTCCTTGAGTGTTTTAAGTCATTGTTGTTGTTATTGTTGTTGTTTTGGTCTATTAGACTAAAATTTTACCCGTTTCTCGGACGTATCGGTAAAAATGTTTCTATATGTTTACTTGTTATATGTACCTTTACACGAGTCGTAGTGATAGTCCCTTTACGTTTAGTTATGGTGTTACTCTATAGTGGAGTGTGGACAAGTTTACTGATCATAGTTCTTCTGTTCTCCATCGTTTACGACCACTCCTACACCTTTTTTCCTTAATAACACGTGACAGTTACATTTATATTTAGCCATGTCAGTGTTTCTTTTTGTCATAGCTCTAAGATGTTTTTAATTTTTATTTGATGGTATACTGGACTGTTAAGGTTAAGACCTGTAAATAGGTTTTCTTTACTCTAGTCATAGAGTCTTTATAGACATGACAATAGAAATAAACGTCATAATAAGTGTTATCGGTTCTATGTCTTTACATTCTCAGATAGTTACCTATTTACCTATTTCTAACTAACATATTTGTTACCTTATAATAAGTCGGTATTTTTCTTCTTTTAGGACGATAAACACTGTTCTAATACTTAGGTCTCCTGTAATACCATTTATTTTATTCGACCTATCTCCTTTCTGTTTACGACATACTAGAGAGTATTATACACCTTAGATTTTTTATTTAAATTTTTTATTTATTCAGTATCTTTTCTCATTTTACTACCAAAGGTCCCGACCCCCATTCCCACCCACCATACACCTTCTTCACCTCTCTACAACTAGTTTCCCGTGTTTCAACGTCATTATTTTACTCATTCAAGATCCTAAGGTTATATGTCGTACTTCTGATATCAGTCATTATGACACAACATACGAACTGTAAACAACTTTGTCTAGAATTCGTAAGAATGGTGTGTGTGTCTGTGTGTGTGTGTGTGTTTATGTGTGTTAAAGAAAATTTTACCTACACAAGTACTTAAAGTATCACCATTAATAAAATCTCACGTATGTTTATAGTTTAGTGGTACAGTATGTTGTGTTTATATATCTTTAAACAGTCAATAAGGAGTTGTGTCGACCTTTTGATTTTAATATATTCGTAACCGACTAACTTATGTGAAATTTGTATATCGTAAAATAAACAATTAATAAGGAGTTATGTCGACCTTTTTTATTTCATAAACGACTTACTTACTCGTATTACTCCTCACACTCGTCAGTGAGTAGTATGTTGATGAATAAAACTGTAAGTAGTCTAGTGTACGTATCGAAACTGCCAGATTGCATATAGTTTTACTAAGTTTCGAAATTTTTGGTAAGAAAAACTTCTGTGACTACGTGTAGTTTTCTTTCTCTAATACTCGATCCTATCTGTGGATCTAATCTCAGCACAATGTTCAAGACATCTGGGAACAAGAAGTAAACGAACTTATATAATTTAACACACAAGTGAAAAGTATTTTGTCTTTCGGTACTAAAGGATGCCCCACGCCAGCTTACGTCTAAGTGTACGACGCAAGTATTCCTTCCTCCTCGTCCAGAAAGAGTGACAACAAACAGTATGGATCTCGAAGATCGGCCTGAACTCTCCTTGTTCTTACGACAGTACGACGATGACACCGATAACACGAGAACTTCCTTTCGTTGACGAAACGGTTTCAATCATGTTTAATTCTTTAATATATCAAGATTTAAAGTTAAACTTTTACAGTTTAAAGAAGTGAAAACACACGAAAGACCTTTTTTTAGAGATTCCTTTTTTGTTTTCTAAAAACATTCCTCAACCACGTACCCGATCAAATCTTCTTATCTCCTCTTCTATCGACTAAAGGCCGTTG
The DNA here is from genome assembly GCA_006410555.1 of Capra ibex. Taxonomy (NCBI): domain Eukaryota; kingdom Metazoa; phylum Chordata; class Mammalia; order Artiodactyla; family Bovidae; genus Capra; species Capra ibex. The sequence continues at coordinate 18,688,655 of SJYO01016970.1, read as the reverse complement.
GTAGAGTGATGATTAGTATTAATCGTATTTCGACTTTCACTTTCAGTGAGTCAGTACAGGGTGAGTAACGTTAAGGTACCTGATATGTCAGGTCCCTTAAGAGGTCCGGTCTTATGACTTCACCCATCGGTAAGGGAAGCGGTCCCGTAGAAGGGTTGGGTTCCTATCTTGGGTCCAGAGAGTGTTACGTCCACTTAAGAAATGGTCGACTCGGTGGTTCCTTCGGGATCGTATTTCGATTATGAGTTCATTATTTTAATCTCGGGAAACCTTTATAGTTGTGTAAAATCGTGATCTTCTAAACCCCGAGTCTTATATACAGAATATTAAAAACTACATCGATTTAGAGTTTACTAAGTTTGGGAATTTTACAGTTTACTCCGTAGTTAAACGTTAGTCTCAGACACCAGGAGAGTTGAGTTAGTTTAGAACTTAAACGTATATTTTCTTTGAAAGTAAAACGAGAGTAGAAACACTAAACTAGTCGAGATAGACAACATATCTTGATCCCAGAAATAGGTGTGTGTTCCTAAACTGAACCACAAGAAACAATGTTGATGAAGAATTGATTCAAAAATTTTATTTTCAGGGGATTGTTTTAGAAGATTACTCATCTTTTTAATAACGAAACTTTTTTAATTACCGAAAACACCCACATACCACTAAGGGACACGGTAAATTCCTCTGTGCTCCCGTCTCTAAGGTTCCGACTTAATAAAGTAGGTGTTTACTGTCACACTCGTTTGTCTACAAACTAGATACGGGCACTTGAACCGTATCCACCTTCCTTTCTTCGATAGGAACGACAGTAATCTTCAGGGGTGGGTTAGGGTCTATATTTTCGTTTTGTAAACGTTCGAGACTTTCTATCTTGGTTCTATTCACCTTTTTGAAGTTTATAAACAAAATTTTTAGGAAACTCTCGTATAACTTAAACCCAGTACTTTCGTCTCGAGTTAAAGATGAAAACTAAAAAGGGTCAAAGAGTAAAAATTTTTTTACAAGAAAGTGGTGGAGGTACACGTCTTCCGATACTCAAACGAAACAAAGGGTTGGCTGGATAAGTATAGTTCAATCAATGTGAGTGAATTCACGGGGGCGGAGTTAAAGTCGAACAGGGTGACTCGGGAGGATACCTCGACCTTTCACTATGTCTTTGAAAACACAAAAAACATCTCTTAAATTAGCGAGTTAAGGTCTTCTGGGGGAAAGAATAATTTCTCATCTTACGTACCTACAAGAACTTTTGTTTATTAAAAGGTAATCTTTTACAATGTACTAACCTTTTTCTCTTCGTGCGTAACAACATTAATGGCCATGTAATTCGTCCCTTACTTGTCGACGCACTTGAACCTCGTCGTCTTATTGTCGGTGGCTCGGTCGAAGGGGTATACCAGGTTCCCTCCTCCTCCTCGAACTTCGACGAATCCCCAACCTCTCCACTCCTCCCCCGTGTGACCTTAGGATAAGTTCACTCTTTGAGTCCGGTTCTTTACAGACCGAAGGGTTGGGTTTGGTCGAAGGAGGCGCGGCGTGACCCTTTTAGGGGGACCGGAGGTATTGTTTTCGGAGATTTTAGTTACAACAAAAAAGGATTTCTCTCGTTTTACACTCACAAAAGTCTGAGAACCGAGGGGACGATGATTACCCTTTCTACTGGAGTCTTTCTGACTTAGTGAAGGAGTCGAAAGAACCCCACACCGATACTGAACCTTACTAACTATAGTGATCTTCGATCGTAGACGGAAGAAGGGTTAATCTTCATCCCAGGTCGGTTGTCACTCTCAAGAAGTGGTGGTCTATAACCAGAGTTAGACAACGTCGTTTTTTCAAAAGTCGGAAGGATAACTATAAGTAAAGTCTTAGACCGTTTAAACCAATTTTTTTTTTCATCTATTCGTGATGCCATTGGACAGTAATAGTTACGTTTAGGATTGTCTTTTTCGTAAGGTAAGAAGAATGTAACATACAGTCTTTAATTTTTGTTATTTAAAATAACACTTTTGAAGAGTCTTCTGTAAGGACTTATCTACTCCGTCTTTTACGAACGTAAGATGATTTGTCTCGATTTTAAACTATCAGTCACCTTTCCAACCGATATTTCTTAGATCGATAAATGTCCTATTTTATGGTTTTTCCGATGTAGTAAACGTTCTTCTACAAGAATGTTCATGGTACAGGTTTTGGTGAGGTCAAAACTGACATGCTTCCAATAATAGTGTCTCTTACCACCGGTCGACAAGGAGTAACGGTGACTTTGTCTTACTCCCCCTTTTTTTACCGTAATTTTACCTTAACCTCCTTAAATTCGAAGGACTTTTAAACTCAATCAAATGTCCTCTCCCTAGGTGGGGATCCCACAATGTATTATCTACGAAAAGTAACGATATCGAAAAGAGAGAAAAGGATACTTTTCTCTATGAAAAGTCTGTCAAGTCCATTTTAAGATAGGTAATCGTTTTATAACTTGAACTATTAGAATGGTTTTCTAGACTTTTTATAAATTCTCAATACTGATATTCTATAATCCGATACGTACCTCTCATTAAATAAGTCAATACACTACCACGATTATTTAGAGTAGTTACTCACTTATGATGATTTCATTAGGACAGTATTCACCCTTGTAAAGTACGGTATCTAAAACTGTTCGAATAAAGTTTTTCTTCATATTATAAAAGGGACATTTAAGTATGAAATAGTAGAATCTTTACACATTTAAATTTTTATTTTATTTTGGTGTCACAAAATGAGTTTAATCCGTGTTATGTTAAAGAATCCTTTACTGACGACGTCAGTGAAGTCAGCACAGACTGAGACACACTGGGGTGTCTGCTGTCGGGTGGTCCGAGGGGGTAGGGACCCTAAGAGGTCCGTTCTTGTGACCTCACCCAACGGTAAAGGAAGAGGTTACGAACTTTCACTTTACACTTTCACTTCAGCGAGTCAGCACAGGCTGAGAAGTGTTGGGGTACCTGACGTTGGGTGGTCCGAGGAGACGGGTACCCTAAAAGGTCCGTTCTCATAACCTCACCCAACGGTAACGGAAGAGGCTCATTTACTGATCTGTCTACAAGTTGTGATAAACTACCTATAACCCCACAGGTATAAATTAAACATACAAGAAATGGATCCTTAAATATTGATATAAGTTGACTCACGACTTTATAATTGTTACATCCTGAAAGAATTATTTGGTTAATTATTTAGTCGTTACCCTTTCTGTGAGGTCAGAAGGAGTATGTTTCATTTACAAAGTAACGGTCTAAGACTCGAGGTACCTTGTGAGGGAAAACCCAAAAGGTGAGGTGTACTTACCTTTAAAGACGATCTAGAATCAGGTCTAGGAGATACTTTGCCTCGATGGAAAGTCTTTAGTTCCCGGTGTAAGTTCAAACTTGTAGAGTCATCTGAAAGTTATTTTTTAAGACCTAATAACCGAAAGTTGGACTATCTAAAAGAAGAGTCTATGGTATTATTTTCTTACAGTGGAAGTAAATACCGATAAGACTGTCAATTATAAATGGAACACTGGAGACTAAGATCCCTTTTACGTGAAATATTTATCGAACTTTAAAATTAACAAAGGTACGTTCTTCCTTTCCATTTTGTTGTTATTGTTTTTATGAAAATAATATATAGAACTAAATTTTGAGAGTCCGTCAATCTGGCATATGGTACCAGAAGATGTACCCAATTCCTTAGTCTAATGGTGGTTCAATGTTTTTATCAAGAAATAAAGTCCTTTATAAGTTAATAAATCAGAATTCCGTTTTTGACGTATTTATAAGTTTTCAAATAGTTCTCAGACCGTGATGTTCAGTATAATAATAAAAAGACAAGAGAAATAAGAAAAGACCCTGTAAACACTCTCTGAGAAGATCGACAAGACAAAGGAAGGGACTTTATCAAAAAGTAAGTATGTCGTTATCTCAATTGAAGACTTCTCCTCTATCAAATAATACGAAATTAAGACCTGGGTCGGACTCACCCGAACTTAAGATGTAAACAGTGAATGGTCGACACCCTAGAAACCCGTTCAATGAGTTGGTGAGACTTAGAGAAAAAGAAGACGACACGAGGTAACATACTAACGAAACTCCTAAAAAAATTTTCATGAGTCTTGGAACAGACCTTGAGAAACGGACATTGAGATACTTTACTAAACTTTAAAATTTTGCTCTTTCTACCAGATAGGTAGTCGTGTTCTTCTTCTAGTACCCTAGTCTTTAATGAAAAGTGTGACATTTTTTTTTTTTTCTTTTTCTTTTCTTTTCTTTTTCTGACACGAGTAACTATAAATATATACCACGTGGTTATATAATTAAGATTAAAATAAAATTTCGTTTCTAGTCAGAAAAATTTATGAACATTCATCCTTTGTCGTTTTATTTTACCTGTTACTAGTACTAGTGTCGACAAACCTCCCCACCCATCCCTTCCTATGTGTGACTTAAAGAGTGTAACGGAACAAATAGTACACGGGGAGGACTTGTCTCTTCGCCATTTATCTACCTTTTCTTTTCTTAAACTACTTTACATACTGAATCAAGTAAAATCGGTTAACCATGATTCAGGGTCTTGTATTCGTTGACTTCAATCGTCAAAGGAGCACCGAGTCTCCAATTTCGCAGACGGACCTTACGCCCTCTGGGCCCAAACTAAGGAGGGGACCTCTTCCTTTACCGTTGGGTGAGGTCATGAGAACGGACGTCTTAGGGTACCTCCCTCCTCGGACCATCTGATGTCAGGTACGCCAACGTTTCTCAGCCTGTGCTGACTCGGTGAAGTGAAGTGAAGTGAAGGATCAAAATCTCCAACGTAAGTAGGGGGGTTTGAAGAGTTCTAGTTAATATTCAAATCGATACAAATTCGTAAGTAAAGTAGCTATAATTAACTCGTGGATAAAACGAGTTTTATTCTCGTTTTCGTGGACGTGAAACGGTCCGTCATCGTACCAGTTAGTCTCCCTTCCCACATTTCTTTCTGAATCCAAGTGTTTCTAATTCTATTCTAATTCTATTCTAATTCTTATTCTATGTCAGGTAGTTCCTTGAGTCTCAGGTCAAGTCCCAGTGTTTTTAGTACACCGTGTACTGGTTTACTCCACACCCTTTCTCTCGTTCTCTCTTCCTTCACAGATCGAGACGAATTCTTTACAGCCCTTCAAAGGAGTTTACTCTTCTCCGAACTAAAATCCCGATGTTCTTTTCACCCTTAAGTGGTTCACTTTATTACCTTCTCTCTCGTACTCCTTCTTCGGGTTCACACTCTTTCGTGGCTCCGGAACTTCTTGAGTCGAACGAGTCTTGTACGGACCGTTAAATACCGACTTTGTGTCCCGTAAAACACTGTCGGACACCCCAAACGTTCGTGTCATTTCTGTCCGCGAAAGTTTTCCGGTTTTCGTTGTCATACCACTCTTAGGTAAATACTTCAGAACCGAAGTATTCGAACCGAATAAACTAAGGGACGGATTTCTTTCCTTCCCTTTCAGGTCTCTACCGTTGTTAGACTCCCGTAAATTTACTTCTTACATGGTAAAAGAAATTCCTCGTCGAAGGGCCTTAAAATCTTCTACCCCTTTCCCTATAAGAGAAGATGCACCGGGACTGGGGTAAGGTTTGTTGAATTTTCTCTCTTAAGACTTACTGTCCTTCCTTAATTTACTTGAATGTCAGTCGGACCATCAGAGTATCAACGTATCGTAAATGATAATTATATAAGGACTTTAAATTTTTTTTTACGATTAACAAATATTATAAGTAAACATAATTTTTTATAAATTAAGACTTTTCATAAAAATAAATGGGATTTAGGACGTTACCTCTCTTTTTGACCTCACTGAGTTTGGATCAAAACCCCAGACACTCTTCTGTGTCTCTCAATATACACTCTACACCGAACACTTTTTCACGATTCCGTTAAGTTTCTCCCTAAAAAATGTCGGTTTAAAGTCTATTCCTTCTCTTTGCTTGAGGACTTTGAAACTAAATGGTAACTCACTCCATTATTACCCAGTACCACTAGACATGATCTTTCTGGTGTATAGGTGTCGAGTGAGTTGGATATTCGAGTAAGAGGTCTCTTTTAGTGTTGTTAGAGGTTCCTGTATAAACTTCATTCACGTCAGACATCATATGTGACACTATAAACTGGGAGGCGTAGATATGTTGTCTCAATATTTTTTCACTAGACCTAATGGACTGGTTGTAATTTAAATTCTCCTGATTTGGTCCAGTCCAAAAGTACCGAGACGAGACGCATAATTTTTTTTTTTTTTTTTTCTGTTATTAGTATCGTAAATGAAATGAAGAGGTCAAAAAGTCTTTCGTCGTACTTGGTCGGAAGAGGTTTCTCGTCTCTACCTTAGACTCAGTCATTTGTGTACCACGTCGCCCGGAGGTTCCACGGGTCCAGGGGAGAACGAGTAATCGTTCGTCGTTCGATTTGTTGTCTTGGTACCACATGACGTAGACCACCGTAACAAATCGCCGAGACGACGGTTCGTCCACTTCATAAAATTAGAGTCTGAGATTGCGGATATGTCAAACAGGTTAAGGAAGTCGTAAACACTTGTTGGGCTCTTTCCCTTAAGAAGTCTGTTTATTTACCCCCGCCCACACTTACTTTCCTCTTTTTGTGGACAAGGGCGTCGACCGGTTGTCTGGAGGGAAATTACACGACAGACGTCCCTTTAGCTCCGCAGAGCCCAATGGGCCTCCGGAACCGGACGTCACCTCGGACATCTTTCCTTAAGATACTGGTCTTCTACACTCCGAACCAGACACCGGTTTTTGTTACCACTTTCCATGTTTTGCTCTTCGAGACAGTCCTGTTTCCGTCAGTTAGTGTTTTGTTGCGTGTCGAACCGGCAAACTTCTTTCCTTGGGTTTTGGTTTCAGTGTTGACCTAATTGTTGACCAACTAGGGGAAAATGGAAGATTACGAGGGGACCGATCGCCGATGAACGACTTTAGTCTAACTTCACTTATGTCGACGGTCGTCGTATGTGACAGAAGCAGATCCCGATCAAGACCGACCAGAGACTTTTCGTTGAACGTTCTAAATATAAGGAGACAGAAGGTAGGTACAAAAAAAGGTAATTTAACCCTTAAATCTCGTTTCAATGGTCGTGTTGAGGTTGGGTCCCGACCTCTTCAGGAGCGACTGAACGTTTTATTGACACCGAAGTCGTCTTAGCACTCGGGTCATCAGTGTCTCCACTTCGAGTATTTTGAAGACACGTGTATAAAAATTTTTGTCCTCTTTTCTGGGACATTAGTCCAGGTACAACCTAGATTACCAACCAAAGCAGGGAATTTTGCGTCGATTCAACCTTATTACCTTTATTTATCTGAGTTTCCCTTCCAAGTAATGTTCTCTTCGAATCTAGAAGGGGGGTTTATACATACCTATATCGATATTTGTCTTTTCGTATCAAAAAATATATTACATATCTGTTGTCTCTTCGATAGACAACTATCGAAGTCAATTGACTTCTTTATATCTTCCCAATTTTCAATTTCGTCTGTTATCGGTGACTCTTGGGATCCAGTGTATCGGGACTTACAAGGATCTTTCTAATTCTCTATCCTGTCCGGATAAAGATATGCTAAAGACTCCCGGTCCTTTCATGGTAATGTAAGAATGGACTTGTGACTACGGATCTTTAGGGTGTTACCTTCCGTCCCGGTAAGTACGAAGTGAGTCTCGAACCCATTTTACGTTTCTGTAACCTTTTCATGGACATTTTATTTTAAGTGTTACTCGGGATTTACTGACTTATGATGATCGTTGAAGAGTTTCTTACTGTCTCCTCTAGTCCTTACGAACTCGAGGAACTTTGTTACCTCGAAATCTCACCTCGGTCCCTCACTCCAGTTACTTCGTCCTTCACTTCGACACCTGTTACTACGATTCGAAAAAGAGAAACTTAAACCGGTGTAAGCCCAATACCGATATTGTCTACCTTGACTAACCCAGTTGTGATACACTTTACTCTTCCTCCGGGCACGGGTTCCTCCTTCGTTCATGGGGTCCACAGGTCAGGGTTTATAAAACCGTCACTTAAATTTGTGTACTTTTTATATATATATATATAAGAACCTTTTGAGAATTACTTGACAAAAGTTTTTTACAGATTTTGTAAATAACAATAAAAGTTAACATTTGGTTATATTCGTTTCAAAGTGACAATCAGAATTTTTCTTTACACACACACACACACACACACACACACACACACACACGATTCAACGAAATCAGTACACGTTGGGGTACCTGATATCGGGTGGTCCGAGGAGACAGGTACCTTAAGAGGTCCGTTCTTATGACCTCACCCAACAGTACGGGAGGAGGGATTTCTTTACTAAGGTGAAATAATCTAAAAACGAATTATCAGACGAATTTCATAGTTATTGTCCCTTGAATAAATAGTTTCCGTAATAGTATTGGGATTGTATTTCGTCACAACTAAAAGGTTACTGTGAAGATGGAAACCCATGGTCCCCTGAAACTCGGTAAAAATTATGGATTTCTATCTAAAAAGGGATCTTAGTGACGGGGGAGTCTACGCGCGTGTGTGTGTAAGATAACCTCTCTTGTGTTTAGACTCAGTACAGGAGAAAAGGTAGACACTACTACGAGGGTGGAGGTAGTGGTGTTCTTTATTAACCTGGAATCGGGAATGGTACGAAGTGACTTATATGACTTCTTTTATAAGGTAATATAATAGTGACTGAGATAACTTACCCTACAACTTGACAAATCCGTAAAAGTAACTCATACTTAATGTGGTAATATTCAAAAAGATTGACACTACTTAATATTTAGGTGTAACCGGTAGGTAGTATACTAAACGAGATACGAGACAGACCACCCTTCTCCTTATCCCAGTTTACCGTCAATTTCGTACCCGTGTAAAGTTCTCAAGAATTGTGAAAGGTCATATTCAATAAGAGTGGTTCAGAAGTCGGTTCATAGTCAAACGAGTGTCTATCCGTTGTAAAACCCATCTTTCTTTTTATTAGGACTTTAAGTGTTAAAGAAATTCCGATAACCGATGTAATACTTCAATATTTTAAAATCAACGATAAGTTCGAAATACTATAAGTACTTGTGACCCTTTAGTAAACTGTGAACTTTTACATATAGATAGAGTTTACAATTGAATGACGTCTCTACTTTGGTATAATGTTTAGACTGTAATGTAACCTTTATTAGTTGAATTTCATGATTTGTGTTGAAAAAATCTAGAGTCTGATGTCACTATTTTTATATGGAAAATTTCTGTCTAAACGTCCTTTGTATTTTGAGTACATTCGTGATCTAATCTTAAAGAAACGAATCCACTTCTACCACTTTAATCTGGTAACGAGGGTCATCGCTGAGAATAAACAGTATTCTACATTAGACGGATAAGTTTCATTTGGGTTAAATATCCACCTGGGTTTTAATAGCATATAAAACATTACGACGAGTGTCTAATATCAGAGATTCATAACACGTACCTCAGACACAGAGAGGAGACTTAGTTCTTTCAAAATCGATTCGGATTGAGTCTGTGGTCGAGTTCATCTTGAGATGAACTAAGTCATGACAAGAAAGGATCACACTCTTTCCCCGAAGGGTCCACCACGATAGACATTTCTTGGACGGACGGTTACGTCCTCTGTATTCTCTGTGACTAAACTAGGGACTCAACCCTTCTAGGGGACCTCCTCCGGTACCATTGGGAGAGGTCATAAGAACGGATCTCTTAGGGTACCTGTCTTCTCGGACCACCCGATTTTAGGTATCCCATCGTTTCTCTGTCACACTCTTTCCTCACTTCGGTTAAAGTTTATAGAATATTAAAACAAAATAGATGTTTTTACCTAAGTGGTAGCATTTTTATAGACAGACCTGAAAATTTTATTAAGTAACATTAGTCTGTGTGTTACAATATATATGTAAAGTTAAGTTAAGGTATTTGTTCTCAATTTATGGAATAATAAGACAATACTTCGTCTTACAAAATTTGTGAACCTGAAATATATGTTTTACGAGACCCTTATGACTTCTCGTTATTATAGGAATTCTTTACTCCTACAGTAATCCTCTTTCACTATAAACTAGACAAAGAACTTTAACTTGTCTCAAAGTCGTCTCTTCTCTACCGTGAATGTTTTCACACCCTAACCCCTGGTGGTCGACATTGTCCTTCGGGTCCTATTAGTGTGAACTTTCCTCCGAAACGACAAAGATAGAAAGTATCACATAAACCCTAAGGTTAGCTGTCTTTACAGTGTTAACCGAACGTGGACACGAGGTTTTCTCTTTATTACACATCTTTATTACCGAACACTAGAGAAGAGGTGAGATGTTGGTGGTGGATCTCGTTCCAGTCTCGACGTCGGTTCAACCGGGTGAGTTCTCTACCCGTACGCCCGTTCGATTTACTTCTCTTGTTACAGTGGAGGGAGTTGTGGAGGTAACTTTCGCGAAAGTAGTTGAGTTGAATTATGAGGGAGGGGGAGTTTTTCATTGGAATTAAGAGGACACCCGACACAAACTGTAAAGACTGAAGAAAGAATTACTTACTTACAGAGACAACAAGGATCCTGGTGGGAACAGAAGGAAAAAGGGAAAGGACTTTCCAACCTTAGTGGTGTCCAGGAGAGTTCAAGATATGTGTAAAATACGTTAACGGGACTCGTTAAAGTAGATGAAGGTATCAAAATCGATTTGGCTATAAGATCACTACAGGTAGATCAGTTCCGATACCAAAAAGGACATCAGTACATACCTACACTCTCAACCTGACACTTCTTTCGACTCGTGACTTCTTAACTATGAAAACTTGACACCACAACCTCTTCTGAGAACTCTCAGGGAACCTAACGTTCCTCTAGGTTGGTCAGGTAAAATTTCCTCTAGTCAGGACCCACAAGAAACCTTCCTAACTACGATTTCGACTTTGAGGTTATGAAACCGGTGGAGTACACTTCTCAACTGAGTAACCTTTTCTGAGACTACGACCCTCCCTAACTCCCGTCCTCCTCTTCCCCTGCTGTCTCCTACTCTACCGACCTACCGTAGTGACTGACCTACCTGTACTCAGACTCACTTGAGGCCCTCAACTACTACCTGTCCCTCCGGACCACACGACGTCAAGTACCCCAGCGTTTCTCAGCCTGTACTGACTCGCTGACTTGACTTGACTTGTCTATACAACGACGACGACGACGATGACGACGACTTAAAGTTGAGATGTTATGAAGAGTCCAGGATAAGGAAAAAACTCAAGGTCTGTATGTAGACGAGGAGTGACTAGTAGTAGGTGTGATGAATTAGTATCTAGTAGTTGTTATTCACTTTCACTTTCAACGAGTTACCACAGACTGAACAACGTTGGGGAACCTGGAATCGGACGGTCCGAGGAGCAGGAACCTTAAGAGGTCCGGTCTTACGACCTCATCCATTAACAAGGGAAAAGGTCCCTGAGAAGGTTTACGTCCCTAGCTTGGGTCCAAAGGGTGTAACGTCCGTCTAATAAATGTCAAACTCGGTGGTGGTTGTTATTACTTCAGTGATTTGGGACTAAACGTAAGGAGAATTGTCAAAAACCCCCGAAGGGACTACTGAGTCACCATTTCTTCGGTGAACGGTTATGTCCTCTACGTCCAAGTTAGGGACCCAACCCTTATATGGGACCTCCTCTCATACCGTTGGGTGAAGTCTTAAGACCGAACCTCTTAGGGTTCATGTCTCCTCGGACCGTTCGATGTCAGGTAGCCCAAAGTGCCTCAGTTTGTGTTGACTTTTCTGAATCGTACTGACGTACATTGGAAAAATTTTGGTTAGGCGGAATGAGGTAGGTATATTGTTTCTTGATTACTTTTGGTTACACTGACGAGGGTTCTTAAAATCGTTGTCGATGATTTACGAGAGTGAAAGAGATTAGAAAAGAAAGATTAAGAAGTATGACGTCGGTCTTACTAACTAAAAAAGGTTATATTTATACTAGGATAGTCTGAAGGTCGACTAATGACGTATTCCAGGTTTCGAGGACAAGACCAAATGTTCATTAAAATAATAGTCCACAAAGCATGAGATGGTCGAGGTAGTATCAGTCGTAAGAGGAGGAATATAAGACCCACTATAACATGACTTATAAAAATTAAAAATATAACGTCCACCGGTAAAAGAGAACGGTCCTTAGTCGGGTGAGTCGATACGAGGGAGAGTCAAATTTCTGACGGATGAAAACGTTGGTTGAAAGGACGGGTTGTATTCGGGTGATAATGGTGGTTCTCATACTCCATTGCACAGAATGATACATGTGAAGTCTTAGAATGTGAAAGAGATCGTATTGTACATCGTGTGAAAGTAAAATGAATGAGTGATCACATATTATAAAATTAAAAAAGACGTGGTCCTGATTCTAGAGATACTTATCATACCTTGTAAAAAAAAGAGTTAGTAAAACAAAGAAACCCTGTGTCGCATTATAGACTATATATCGTTCACAGAGTAATAATAAATATTTATCTCTTTATTTTACCTTCACACGGCTAGTTCAAGACTTTGTTGACCAAAAGATTCTCAAGACTCTATATCAACCTTTTTAATTCCGACCTTTTGTTGACTAAGTCTACTACTGTTAACAATGGGGAGTTACCCAAAAAGATAATTTAACATAGAATTTGAATAAAACAATCGTTCTTCTTTCGTTTCGTGTAAACGTCCACTACACCTGTCTAGAACCGAAAATCTTTCCAAACCCCTTACCTGACATGTAAGGTACATGTCTTACCTGACCGTTCTTTCCTATGGTTACTCCGTAGAAAATTTCCTGAATTTTATCTCTGACAATTGGTTACAGTACCGTTGTTCTTACTTTCCCTATTTTCAATAAATCCTCGGTGGCGCCCTATCTTAACTGTAGAGATCACCTAGTAGATCTACGTCTCCCGTTTCTTTTTCAGACAAGACTTCTCTTTGAATTCCGAGGTTTTGGATCAACGATACCCCCTGTGTCCTCGTGTTCCAGTAAGGTCCTTTCTTGTTCTACTCTTAACTAATTCAGGAAAAATATAAATACCTTAAACCCTCTCAGAGTTTTTCATTAAACTCTGTATCTTAACTTTACGTCTTCTCTTTCTTGTTCCTTTCACTTGGTTATACAAAACCCCCAAATAAACATCTCTTCACTTCAAACATCGATGTAACATTCTTTTCTTGTTCTTTTCCTCTCCCTCAATGAACCACCCTTCCCAAGGACATGTACCCTGTTCGTCCTCTCTTTGTCCACTTTTTCATTTTGACCCTGATTACCACATGTGTCCTTATCTGTGGCTTACCACCTGACAGCAACTTGGTGTGATTTCTCTTAAAGTCTCTATACGTAATTTGAACTAATAAAGTTCCCCTAACTTATCCTATTTTTGTGTTTACATTAGAAACCAAAATTTTAGTCGTCTATTAACCACTGAAACTCTGGTGTCAAAACTAACATAAACGGTAAACTTTACTGATGTCTCCCAACTCCTTATTCATCCTCCATTCTCTTAACTTCGTCTTTAATGACGAATAGGAAGGTTTTAAACACCACTATTTTCTCTCTTTCTTCTACGTACACTCTGTTTCCTTTCTCATTGTAAAAAACTTTCTCCTCTAGTGTAAACCTCCGATTTCCCTTTACGGGTTACCTCAACCGGTAGTACAACTACGTATTTCATTCCTTATTAAAGTCTCTGGTCTAGTGCCACTTTCGCCCTATCTGGACCCGGTGTCCATCTTCATTGTTCAGAAGGTACCCCTTCTTCTTGTACCTCGTTCCTTCTTTTATTAATTTAGACATACATTTACGATATCCTGAACTCCATTTTCACTCTCCGCCTTTCAAAGGACTTAGAAATTCCTATTCATCTTGAATTCTACCAACCTACTGTAGTAACTAAGTTACCTGAATTTGAACCCGTTTGAGGTCCTCCACCACTCCCTGTCCCGTCGGGTCGTACGACGTCAGGGACCCCAGTACTTCTCAGTCTGTACTAACCGCTGACTTGTTGTCGTTCTTTAAAATATGTCCACTATTACCTCTTAAGGTTCTTCTCGGTAATTACAGTCCACTTCGTGACTACGTTTTTCGTAGTACACCCCGTACTGTTAATCTTTACCGAATCGTACCTACGGCTAATACACTTTCTATCTCCTGCGTTCTCTATTGTCTCCTTTCTTTCCACCCCTAGTTTAGTATTACCTCTATAACTTTTTGTGCATGTAGTCAGAGAACATCCAGTTTCCATTAAAAACTTCTCCAAATCCGTCCCCACTGTGTCCATTAATGTAGGATTCGGACGGATGGTCCTGATAAATCGGGGTCTCGGTGTTGCTTTTTAGGGTGTACTGCGTAACTTCCAGGATGACGTACGTCGTCGATTCTGGACTGGGTGTTGATTCTGTTTATTTGTCTATAAAAGTTTTTATCTTTTCTTTTTACTCCTCAGTTTCTTTTAGAATTCTAAAATAAAACGTACTAAACAGTCTTAAACTAAAGTGTATGATTTCCTTATCCTTTATTTCGTCTAGAATCTCTCTTTTCACTCAAAACAAAACTCTTATAACATGACTTCTTAAAACAGACTATAAACGTAACCCCACTTTATCTTACTCTAGTCGAGAACCAATCTCATTGAGTCTCTGTCTGACCCTTAATTCTCCCTAATCTTCTTAGAAATTGAAGAAAGAACCAAACGAGGGACACCGAGTAGTATTGTCCTACATCCCTGACTTAACCACTTGGACTTGGGTCTCCGAAGTCCTTGAGGTGTCTTTGTTCCCCAACCCATTACACAATTCCTCCCTCTGTCACCAAACCCTTCCACCGGTCATCTTTTCTTCAAAAGTAAAAGTGACATATAACGGTTTAACCCGGTTATGATTGTAGATGGACAGTACTATTCTAGGACCGTTTTGTCCTACAAGACAGAGAACTGAAGGTATACCGGAGGAATACGATGAGACACTAGGGCCATAAGTATAATTGGACTAACGTTGACATGTGAGTAAAGCCCTTACCTATGGATCACAGTATTTAGCCGAAAATACTGCATAAAGAGTTGGGTGGGTGTGGGCGAGGGGTCGGAACTAGGGATATCTAACTTAACGAAGGTCCAGTCACTCTTGGGATGTTACTTAGAAGTCTGTCTCCTGTACTAAATGGACCTTGTAATGGTAACACCTCCTTTTACTTGAGAAAAGGTAAAATTTGTGTCCATAATAAAACGAGGACTTGTTGAGTTCCCCTAAAAAAAACCACTTAAAAAAAAGGTCCGTGGGGAGAGAGATGTGGAGTTCATTGTAAAGGTTACCCATAAAGTCTCTAGGATTTAACGTTGGTCTCTCATTGAAAAGTAATCCTATCCTTAGGGACTTCCCAGTACCAAATGCCTCTTGATTTCTTGTTCGTTCCTAGTACACCGACTTCATCCTTAAAGGGTTCTTTTACAAAGTCCATCAATTTGTCTTACCTTAAATAAGGTCCAAATTCGAGAAACAGAGTTCGAAAAGAATAGAAGCATTACTTTTATTATTACTTTTTTAAGAGTCACTTCTAAAACAGTCTTAAACAATCGTTCAACTACTTCGGTTCAAATAGATACAAAGATGAACGAAATTATACTTTAAATTGTATACATAAGTTTCTTACCCGGTGGGAGACGGCCGTTACGTGTGTCCTCTACGCCCAAGTCAAGGACCTAAACCTTCTAAAGGACCTCTTCCTTTACCGTTGACTGAGGTCATAAAATGGACCTTTTAAGAGGTCTTAACCTCTTAAGATACCTGTCTCCTCGGACTGCCCGATGTCAGGAGCCCCAAAGTGAATCGCTGATTTATTGTTTTGCTTTAAGTTTATAGTAATGTCAAATACAATTCGTACTTTTATACTTTAAAGTGTTTGAATCTCGTGTTATTAACATTAAGACCGTTCCCGATTTATAATAGT
Organism: Capra ibex; assembly: GCA_006410555.1. NCBI lineage: Eukaryota > Metazoa > Chordata > Mammalia > Artiodactyla > Bovidae > Capra > Capra ibex. Next base: position 18,672,661 of record SJYO01016970.1, on the reverse strand, counting down.
AACGGTTTATGAAAGGTGAGATTGGAGTAAAGAAAAACGAATTTTAATCATGTTTACGAAAGGGAGATTCCCTGTACCCAAAGAGACGAGTCTCCACTCTGTTCAAAGATTTTTCTATTAGACTTCAGAAGACTTTGTGAAAAGTAGTATTCGTGTTTTGTTTTATTAGGTATAAATTGGAAATTTTGTACTTTTAAGAACTCGAAATTCGTGTTTCAAAGTACCTTACTCTTAAATAAAAAGTCCAATTTAAAAATTTCAAAATTCTTACCGAATTTTACTAATATCTTATAATCTATATCAGTAATATTGACTCATTAAAATTCGTCAATTAGTACCAATATAGATTATAAGATTATAGTAACTGTATATGTGTATAAATCTTGTTTGAAATACTTTCTCTAGAAAATCCTCTAGTTTTAAAAACATGTCAATTCTTATTTTTAGGATTTAATCTTCTCATAGAAGGCAGTTTAATAAAATACATACATATCTCGAAGCGTCAGTTTAGTAAAATGTTTGGAATAAGACTTGAGTCTTAAGAGGATGAGACGAAGATAAGACGTATGACGAGAGGTCTTCATTGATAACTGTTAAGAATAGCGTCAAGTGAGAAAGTAGGTTGAGGTCTTAAGGTTTATTATTAAAAAGGACAACAGAGAACTAAATATTAAGAATCTATAATAGATCACTGAGGGATAACCTTTTGTTCTTCGTAAGAGTGTAGGGAATACGGGACGTAGGGAAAGAAATATAGGAGGTGACGTTAATATAGTATGAAAATAATCCTAGTAAAATTCGTACTGACTGAAAACAAAAAGGACGACGATTATTAACGTAGAAAAATTAAACGAAAGTACTAAAAGACAGTAATGGTAATTACGAAGGGTCCGAGAGGTTCACGTAATTTTTCTACGAACTTGTGAGCGACAGTGTACCAGTTTTCGAAGTCATTCGGTCGTTATGTTGACCAAAAGAAAAAAGGGAAAGTTGAAGAAGGGACTCAGGAGACAGGGACAGGTTACACCTTCAGGTCAAATACGGACGACGAGTCGACAAGGGACATCGAAGCAAATAAGACCTAGAAGCACACAGAAACAAAAAACACGACAACGTCGTATGTAGGAGATTACGAGTCACTTCAGACGTTTGGTGAAGATGAAGTGTCTAATAGCAGGTATCAAACACTATTCTTGTTTATAGTGGTCCCTCGTAAATATTATTAAACTTTAAGTATGAGGTAAGTGAAAATTGGGTCGATATCTGGACAAGTCTATGGTAACTTGTTTTACCATTGTGTGGATTCTCTGTCTACGTCATTCTGACACAGTGTACCTTACTGTAAGATTCAATAGTTCCATTCGGTTTTCATGTTTGGTTAGACTTTTTTCACTCATAATTCAACAATGAAACGTTATTAAAATTAACGTTATTCGGAAAAGATTTAGATGTCGAATAGTGAATTCATGCCCACCATTTGAAAAATAACAAAAGTCACTATTTTATGACTGCCATTTTATTCAAAGTAATCTATAGAACAACTCTTATCGGTGTCGAAAAGACTTATACCGTCACCTTCAGTAGGTTCTCTATTCTCCTTCTTTAAGGATTCTTTAATTCTGATCAAGTCAGTATTCGTACACAACTCAAACAAGAAAAATTCATTACTGATTTACCTTTTTTCGTGTTCTTCGTTCCACGTGTCTATGTGACTGATTACTTCATTATTGTAAGAGTTGTTGTTTCAAACAAATATACGTTTCCACGTTTCTTTATATAAACTTTCATTTACAATACACTTCTTCCATCTAGTTCCTAGTGAAATGACAAAGTGCTGTTACGTGGTATAAGTCCTTAACCCTGTAGGTATCATATTTTCAGGTTGTAATCTTGTTTAGTTCAATCGTTAATCAAAACAAAACAAAGAAAATAAAAAATGACTTCCTATTAACGAAATGTCTTAAAACAACAAAAGACAGTTTGGAGTTGTACCTAGTAGGTATCCACATGCATATAGGGGAGGGAAAACTTGGAGTGAGGGTAGAGGGAGGGGTAGGGTGGTGAGATCCAACTATCTCTCGGGGACAAACTCAAAGGACTCGGTATGTCGTTTAAGGACAACCGATAAAATGTATACCATTATATTCAAAGGTACAATGAGTCTGTATTTCTTATCTGAAAACCTCTACCCCTCTCTCCTCCTCTCCCACTCTACATACTTTCTCATTGTATCGTTCATCAAAAATGAAGTTCAACTACGACAACAACAACAAGTGAGTGAATCAGTACAGACTGAGGAATGTTGAGGTTCCTGGCGTCGTATGGTCCGAAGGAACAGGAAGTGATACAGAGACTCAAATAAGTTTGAGTATAAGTAACTCAGTCACTATGGTAGGTTGGCAGAGAAGGAGACAACGGTGGAAGAGTAGGACGGGTCGTAGTCCCAGAAAAGGTCACTCAGTCAAGAAACGTAGTTGACCGGTTTCATAACCTCGTAGTCGAAATCGTATTCAGGAAGATTACTCTAAGGTCCCAACTAAAAGAAATCCTAACTGACCAAACTACAGGAACGTCAGGTTCCCTAAGAGTTCTCAGAAGATAAAATATTAAATTGTGTTGACAGTTACTTCATCCTCTATTAGAACTAGAACGTGTAAACCTTTATCAATAGTGACTTGTAAAAACAAGTATTTAAACAATTTTATAAAAATGGTACACACACACACACACACACACACACGTGTGCACGCACGTACACACGGTTCAGTAAAGTCAGTACAGGTTGAGAAACACTAGGATCCATGACATCGGGAGGTCAAAGGAGACAGGTACTCTAAGAAGTCCCTTCTTTTATTATGACCTCACCCAACGGGACGGGAGAAGTTCCCCTGGAAGGACTGGGTCCCTAGGTTGGGCGTACAAAATACAGAGAACAGAACCGTCCTTCCAAGAAATGGTGATATATATATGTACATATATATATATGTTAGGGGTACCTTTTCTTTACGTTTTTTCGTTTTACCGACAGACCCCTCCGGAATGTTTATCGACACTTTTCTTCTCTTCGTCTTTCGTTTCCTCCTTTCCTTTCTATATTCGTAGACTTACGTCTCAAGGTTTCTTCTCGTTCTTCTCTATTCTTTCGGAAGAACTCGTTAGTTACGTTTCTTTATCTCCTTTTGTTGTCTTACCCTTTCTGATCTCTAGAGAAGTTCTTTTAATCTCTATGGTTCCCTTGTAAAGTACGTTTCTACCCGAGCTATTTCCTGTCTTAACCATCCCTGGATTGTCTTCGTCTTCTATATTCTTCTCCACCGTTCTTATGTACCTCCTTGACATGTTTTTTCTAGAAGTGTTGGGTCTATTAGTACTACTACACTAGTGAGTAGATCTCGGTCCGTAGGACCTTACACTCCAGTTCACCCGGAATCTTTCACAGTGATGCTTGTTTCGATCACCTCCACTACCTTAAGGTCAACTCGACAAAGTTTAGGACTTTCTACTACGACACTTTCACGACGTGAGTTATACGGTCGTTCAAACCTTTTGAGTCGTCACCGGTATCTTGACCTTTTCCAGTCAAAAGTAAGGTTAGGGTTTCTTTCCGTTACGATTTCTTACGAGTTTGATGGCGTGTTAACGTCAGTAGAGTGTACGATCATTTCCTTACGAGTTTTAAGAGGTTCCGTCCGAAATCGTTATGCACTTGGTACTTGAGGGACTACAAGTTCGACCAAAATCTTTTCCGTCTCCTTGGTCTCCAGTTTAACGGTTGTAGACGACCTAGTACCTTTTTCGTTCTCTCAAGGTCTTTTTGTAGATAAAGACGAAATAACTGATACGGTT